>WAAD01035259.1:39974-59737 GCA_013389945.1 Fregata magnificens
GAGCGGGCCGCGGGCCCCGGGAGAGCGGTGGAGGGCCCGTGGGCTGCGCCTAGTCGGGGCAGCCTGGCTGCCCGCGGTGTGGGGCGGGGAGGGGATGGGGACCCTCAGTCGGACCCAGGGTTGCCTGGTGTGAGCAGAAGGCCGCACACTGCAATGTAGCGGGTGCAGGTTGATTACAGGCCGCACGTCTTGGTTTGACTCCGGGTTTACGGTGCGTTTGTGGCCTTTTATGCTATAACGCAGTCATAAAGAAGGGGTGGCTTGGGATGGCAAGAGCTGTGCCATGGCTGGGCAGAGAGGGGTACAGAAAATCACACATGAACAGGGGTTTTTTTTGTGCAAATAATGAGCTGCGTTATTCTGATGGTGGTTTGGGTGGTGGCTTGATGGCATTCACTTACATCTGCTAATTGCTGCAGGTGTGTGAGAGCTCAAAGGTTTTTAGAGGTAATTAAACCACATTAAAAATAAAGACCACACCACTCACAGTCACATACTTCTTTATAGATTAATATTTACAACTTGGTTCAGATGTTAACTATCGATTTTGGTAGTATCTGACATACACATCTGAAAAATTTTTAGTTGGGGAGTTCAACGCTTAAGCATATATGAAAAGGAAGAAAATTGCTGAGAATGGTAACTGCTGTGTGTCCTGTTGGAGGCTGCCAAGTGTGAGCCATGTTACCAGATGTGCCAGTGGTGTAAAAAAGCTTGAGAGCATCCTGTGTGTCTGTGGTGTTACGTGTATGGTTTTATGCAATGTCTCTGTTGGGCGCTGTTCAAATCTGGACTCATATTTGGTGCACTTCTTTCATTGACCTCTCGATTCAGCAGGTAGACAAACATGGGTGCCTACAAGTACATCCAGGAGCTATGGAGGAAAAAGCAGTCAGATGTGATGCGATTCCTCCTCCGTGTCCGCTGTTGGCAGTATCGCCAGCTGTCTGCCTTACACCGAGCTCCCCGGCCCACCAGACCAGACAAAGCTCGCAGGCTGGGATATAAGGCCAAGCAAGGTAATTAAACATAGAGGTGAAGTCCATGTGCTTCATGATGGAGTGACCAAGTTTTATGTCAGCTTCCTTCCTTAGGTGATAGTAGAGTAACAAAATCTGAAACTTAAATATTCCCCAAGAACCTGAAGTGTCCTGCATGAAATGAACTTAATATTATAAACACGTTAAATTGGTAGCAGTGCCCACAGCCCAAAACTGTACTTCATGTAATTTTGAATTCAAACCTTCTGTGGCAGATGGAGATCAAGTAGGCTTTGGCTTTAATTCTTGCTGTTGTGCTGTGTTACTACTGCATAGTTGGCCAATGCTTTTAGTATCCTAGGTTTGGGGGGTGTCCTTTTTCTGCCCAGATTTTATCATGTGTTACTTTGACTGCATTACAGCTGTACGTGCTTGAGTAAGCACGCTGACGTAGTTTGTGCTGTCATTAGAAAGCAGTTACTGGTCAGTGAAAGAAACTTCGGGAAAGTGGCTGTCCATCTGCAACTTGAGCAAATCCTTGAAACAATATGTTTGTTCACTATGAAAACAAGGCTAAGAGATTACACTTCTGTTATTGTTTGTGAAGTTTGTCTAGTTTCCTCATTTTACAGCGATCAGATTTCAGCAGGGTTTATGGATGGCTTGTGCTTCAGTGCTTTGTGAATGCTACTGTCAGAATATGGGATTTTGGTTTTGGGGTGGTTTTTTAATTAGGTGTTTCAGGGTGGGAGTTTTTTGTGTTACAGCGTAGCTGTAGCTGTTCTTAGTGTATTTGGAACTGCATAGTGGAAAGGTGCCATAAACTCTGGTTTGGAAGTAAAAAATAGTCGTGACAGGACATCGCTTCCCTTAGTTGTAATGGAAGTAACAATAACATCTTATGCTAGCCACCTCCAGTTGTAGGTTTTGGTGAAGATTGGTATAGTGACCTAATTTTCATGTGAAGCTTTTGGGCTTGGAAATGCAGTATGGGCATCAAAATTGCCTTTCTGTGATTTGCACTTGCTACACTACAAAATTCTTCTAGTTCCTAAGTCAGCATTTCTTTTAGGTTACGTTATCTACCGTGTCCGTGTTCGCCGTGGTGGTCGTAAACGTCCAGTCCCGAAAGGTGCAACCTATGGCAAACCTGTGCATCATGGTGTTAACCAGCTGAAGTTTGCCCGGAGTCTTCAGTCTGTAGCAGAGGTGACTATTTTGGTTATTGCTCAGAAACTTGGCTGTAGGAAGGTCTTAGTCTGTAAAGGTTGAAAACACTCGGAGACAAAAAAAACGCAAACAACTGTTTTGTTAATGTGTTGGGTAAAAGATCTAGAATACTGATGGCAGGAAAGCACGGAAATGTCTTGAAAAGCTGTATTGAGGCAAATGAATAAACTATTCAGACTTTACACATGGGGTCTGGGGAAAGTACTACTTAGGTGGTTTATTGACGTTCATAGCATATACTTATTTCTAAAGTATGCCTCGGTATTTGTCATGAAAAATAGACACACAACTGGTATAAACCCCAGTAAAACAAAGGGTTAGGCATGAAAAATAAAAATTCAAATATGCTAAGGTGTCTGACTTCACTCATCACTAAATCCCACCGCTGTGTTCCCTGCCATGTTGTATGCATTACCAGCTTTAGGTAATGGTCCTTTCACAAAGTACAGACGAGCTCTGTCCTGAAGTCTATAGCACCTGTTTGTGTAGGAGTGCCGCACAGTGTACTTAGCTGTATCATAGGATCCGAAAGCAGCATGCCAGAGACCTTCTGGTTCTTCATAAAAAGCTTTGGTACCTCACAAGCACAAAGAGTGGTGGTTAACTTCTTTTTAGGTGAGATGTTGTTACCTGCTGAAATACTCAAAATGGAAAGTTTTAAGTTTCATCATGTCACAGTAGTAGTGTTAAAGAGATGTAGTTCTTACCTTTAGAAAAAACTCTTTCAGTGGGTTAGAATTAGTGCTAGTCTACACTCTCAGAAAAGAGACATTGTGAAAGAATGGAGACTGCTCATTGCCTTTCCATCTTGAAGCAGAAGACTTTTCTGTTCCCAGGGCTTCAAAAATATTCATAAGTGACTTCAGCAAGTTGAATATGGTGGGGTTTTGTAAAAGGGAAAAAACACCATAAATGGGACATGCTAATTTAAAAGAAACACAGATGATGAGTTTAAATTAAAAAGGCAATTCTGTGTTTTCAGTGCTCACGGCATGCTCTTCATATATGCTTTTACCAGGTATCTGATGGTTATTCACATGCTCGCTTGTGGTCACAGCTCATGGAAGAGGTTATTGGCCCTCGGTTTTAGTTTGAAATTTTCTGAATCTGACACACTCTTTCCTGGAAGACTTAAGAAGACTTTTTTCAGATAGAAATATAAAACCTCGACTGTAGCTACCATCCCCACGTAGAAGCTGGTTGAGGGTGATTGGTGTTTTAATGTTTAATTGTTGCTCTCACCTGCTAAAATAAAACAAGGACTTGAAAAAATTTAATACATGTGCAGAAAATAGTCAAGTGCTGTTCAGTGGAAGACTGTAGTAATAAGTTGGAATCTCATTGGGGTAGAAGGTGGTTGGGGTCCATTCGTTCGTGCTTTCCCACGGTGATGATAAAGTCCTAGGATTAAACACACTTTTAGTGTTTTAAATAAGGAGCATTCTTGACAGGAGAGGCAGGTGGAGTTGCATAATTGATATTTTCTGCTTTGTTTTGTTTTCTAAACTAAGACTGCTTCTTTCCAACCACAAGTGAGGATAGGAATAGCAAGCACTAATGTACCAGCAGTGGAACAAAGACTTGTTGCATCAGCTGTTTCTTTTCTCCTATCAGTATGGGCTTATTCTCTGCAGAAATGTTTTTCTCCCCTGTAGCTCTGAATGTCCAAACTGACAGTCTTTCATAACTTCCCACAAAAGATTGTTTTGTGGCCCCAAGTGCAGCTTGTGCTCTTTATCTTCATCTTCACGTTAAAGTTGGTTTTAACTCTGTATTTACTTATTGGGTGCTTCTGTGTACAAAGTAGTTCTTTCTTTTGTCAACCAAGCACCTTCCTCCTTACATTCCTTAAAACCCATTTCATGTAGGAATCCAAGCAGCCTTTTGGTTTTTTTTTTTTTCCTCCTAATACAGCATTCCTTTCAGCTATTATTTTTTCTTGCGTCTTTGCAACTGGAAGGGGAACAGTTCTTCTAGGAAGAGAGAGTCTCTCAGGGCAAATTGAAATTTCAATCACCTACAAAATTTTAGGTTTGAGTTATTCATATCTTTCTGCATGAAGAATGCCCTGCATCCATGATTTTGCAGCCTTTTGCATTTATTTGTTTTCCTCTAGGAACGTGCTGGCCGTCACTGTGGGGCTCTGAGAGTCTTGAACTCGTATTGGGTGGGTGAAGATTCCACTTACAAGTTTTTCGAAGTGATCCTGATTGATCCCTTCCATAAGACCATCAGGCGCAACCCTGATACCCAATGGATCACCAAGCCCGTTCACAAGCACAGAGAGATGCGTGGGCTGACATCGGCTGGGCGGAAGAGTCGTGGTCTTGGCAAGGGCCACAAATTCCACCACACCATTGGTGGCTCACGTCGTGCTGCCTGGAGAAGACGCAATACCCTGCAGCTGCACCGTTACCGTTAATTCTTGTAAATGTAACGATCTAATAAAGCTGATGCGGGTTGTTGAATTTAACAAGTGCTTCTGCTGCTTCTTGGTTTATGTGGAGAAGTGTAGAATTCTCCAGGAGTTCAGTTGTTTCCATATTTTGAAAGGTTTTTGAAAATGTACTTTGGTATTTGTGAAGATTGTAGGCCCTGAGCACAGAGTTCTGAGATGGGTTTCACTTTTGGTAAGACTGAAAAGACATGTGCAATGTGAATTGAAAGCTTAATAGCTAGTCCATGTTCTTTTTTCTGTTGGTGTATTCTTCACTGTCCATAGGTCAGGGTCTCTGCGTCCTGTGTTTAGACTGAAGGCCAGCTTTGATCTTGTGCAATGAGATGTAAACTGAAAGTGCTAGTTTATTTTTTATAGGTGATTAAATACTAATGGCAATTTTATTTTTCAAGTTCTGCTTTGTTATATGTCTTCAGTGTGAAATAAGCTCTTGAGCCTGTGTTAGCTGCAAACATAGGCTAAATCGACTAAGCACAAAATAGAAAGGTAAGGCTTGCTCTGTTCATTAAAGTGCACAGCAAAGAACTATGCAGTGTTTTAAGTTGGCTAATAAAATATTGACTGTAGAGTAGGTATTACTTCATTTGTGCAAGATTCCAGGCTGTTCATTTTACATTTTGCAGTGGAGACAGTGTTTCTTAGATCTGCCTTTTGATATCAGAACAGAGAACATTTCTCTGGTGTTAGAGCTGCATTCTGATTTACTCTGCATGGTTAGGTGGTAGAAATAATCACATTTGGATGACAGTTATAATCATAGATGAATGTATTTTAGGCTGCATTTTGTGAAATTACAGTGTGACCTTTCAGCATGAAGTCAACTTGCACATAAATGCTGAGAGGAGGGCAACTGCAATTTCTGGTAAATTAGCTGCACGGCTGTCCTAGCTTCCACAGATTTTGTGCCACATCCATTGGGGAGCAATAGGAAAAGGGATCGATAGAAGGCCTGAGAAGTAGCTGTGTCTTCCTAGAGCTTCGACTAGGGATGTGGAAAGGTTTTTAAACAACAGAAAACTAATGCCGAGACTGAAATGTCCCAAGATTTGCCCTTCCGCTGAGAAATTAACTTACTTTGCTCTTTAAGTTCTTACAGGATGACCGTAGTCTGAAGAAGAGACGCTTTTGGCAGCATGTTCTTAAAGCCAGGAAGAGCAGCTCAAGAGGGCAATCCCTCCATGCCATGTTTTGTTCAGCTCAAACAAGCAAAAAAAATTAAAAAGGCTTCCTTTGTAGCTACGTTAAAAAGCACTGTTTGCTCCACTAAAGAAGGGAGATTTTTTTTTTAACCTTTCCTGTGAGGGAGGAACTAGTATTGGGAAGAAGAGGATTCTTGAAAGCAGCTCCTGTGATGGTGTAGGACAGGAAATGGAAGTTCCTAAGAGCAGACTCCTAGGAGCCTGATGGTTTGGGACCCTTGCCATTGATGGGGGAAGATGACTGGGCAGTCAGCACTAATGCTGTGTCGCTTGCCAGGGTTCAAAACTTCTAGCACGTGGGGGATGTCTTCAGTGAGACTTGCCTGAGGCTTCCCCTCATGGTTTTGTAGCTTTCTGAACTTTAAAATAGGGGGGAAATACTATCTCCTGCAAAGGTTGTTGAAATTTACTGATGAAAGTGTATATAAGAGGGTATGGTATTGATCAGACTAGCTAAGGGATTTGAAACAGATGGTACTGTCTCCAGCGGGAGCTCTGGGTATGTACAGCTCAGCCCAAGTGTTCAGGAAATCAGATCACCTTAGCATCTTCTCACACTGGAAGTGTCTTATTCTCTGTTAAACTGTTTTGGGTTGGAAGGAGGGGAGGTTATGTGATCTCTGCCTTTCCTACTTGGTTTTTGAACCTGATGTGCAAGTTCAATGGAGATTGCAAGTCTGTGTTCCTTACGAGTTTGGTGAAAATCAGTCATCTGAGACAGTAGTCCTAATGAGAGGCTGTTCTTGAGTTCAACCCTCCTTATACACCAAGAGTCTGCCTGAAACACGGATACTGAGCTATAGCTGAAGGGGAGCAGGGGGAGGGAAGAGGAAGCATCAGGAATTTCACTGGTGAAATTTATTAACACGGAGGAATCCAATAACTGGTTTCCAAGCCATCTACTTGGCTCTGCTTGCAGGACTGCTTATTTCTCCGTCTGAACAGGCATGTTTTAGACATAATTAAAAGAGCTGTCTGGTTTCTAGGCATGACAAAATTAGTACCACAGTTAAACTGCAGAGAAACAGGGCTGTACAGTACCAGCCTATTTCAGCCTGATATCAGGTGCTGTTGAAAATAGTTGACTGTAAACTTTTATTAGGCTGGATTTCACTTTTATGTAAGCCGCCTAGATGAACTAATCGCTTAGCCTTTGGTAGAAGGAGGGCCTGGCAAGTAATTCAGCTCCTGTTAGAGAAACTAATTCTGTCCTCCTGAAGGGTGAGAGGTGTAAAAACAGATTGTGTGATTTAGCATGTTCTTTAAATAAGCAAGTAGTAAACTCCCTTCCACATAGCTAATAGAAGTGTTCATTACTTGGCAACACTAGCTAAGCTGAAAAGTACAGACCACGCTAATCAACAGTGAGTGTAATTGTTTCCTTACATTGTCTCTGAAGCATTGGGAGTCTCTGCAAGGCAGCTGTGTGCTGCTGGGCGAGGAACGCCAGCATGCTGCCTGCAGTAGGCACAGATGCTGATGGAGGGGGCGGTTGGCTCCTTCCTTGCAGCAGAAGGTCATTGAATGTCACTGGTGATTTTGTGGGGGTCTTAGAATGAAGTAATTAGCGATGGAGGAGAGTAATAGCTGGACTTGCTCACTTATCTCTGTCCTTGTAATGCAGCAGTTGTTCACTAGCCTTGACCCAGTGAGAAGAGTGCCTGCATGTGAACAGTCCCATCCAGCTAATGAATTAAAAAGCTAGACTCTAAAAATAGAGCCTGATTCCTACTCTTTTATCTACTCACTCTCCAAGATGGGACAAAACAACATCTTTTTTGCCCTTGTACAGCTCTTTTCTTTTGCAGCACGCACAGGTCTAGTTCTGAGAGTATCAAGCAAAAATACCCAGTGATGGAAACACTGCTTCAGCCACAAAAAAAAAAGCAATTTGGATTTGAATTGGACACTCTTTTCTGGGGCTTTGAGCAAGCACCAACTTTTTGATCCAACCCTTTTCAAGCAATTACTTGAAATGTAAAGCTGTATAAAAGGATGGAGAGCCTGTGGGTTGTTCTTCGCTTCATGTGACAAGGTTCTGAATCAGCATCAATTTAATAATTACATGCAGAGTGTTTAGGTTGCAAAGTCTAGCTCCCTAAAGTTAGGAAGTGCCTGAGCTACGCTGCTTACGCAACCTTTAATTCAGTGGCTATCCTGCTCTTACCTAATGTGCCAGAAGAGGCCTCTGGCAAAGCCAGGACTGGAACCCAGTTCTTCTGGACCCCTTGTCACTGCCTGAAATTTAAGAGAGCATGCTTTTCTTTGGTATCAAATGATGTTCAATGACATCCTATAATTAAAGGTTCTTATGTAATGAAGATGACATTTAATCTCATTAAATATTGTCAACTCTCCATCATTCAGGGAAATGGAGAACTGGGGTATCCTGGAGATCAGGGAGCTCGGTAGGAGCAGATGAGTGATTAAATTAAGCCTGGCTCTGTTCAGATCAATGCTGGCTGAGAGCACGCTCTCAGATGGAAGGTAGCCCCCTTCTGAGCCTGCTCAGGTCTCCCTGCATTGCCTTCCTGGTACCAGGCTTTAGAAAAACCCTTGCTAGTTCATATGCTGGACTGGAGCTGGCTCCTTAGGGGTTATGCAGCCTGTACCTTGTCGCAAAAGGGCTGTAGAGGCATACCTCTGGACCAAAGCTGAATGTCCACGTGCAAGTTGAGAAGTTCCCTTGGAAACAGAAGAATCAAGAGGCACATTGGAGGAAAAAAAGAAAAGGAGAAGGCAGAAGAAAAGGACAAGTCAGCTGGCTTCCAGCTGGGCTTGTTAGTACCCCAGTGCTGCCTGGTGACAGGAATGCATTGCAGAGGAGGCTGTGGCTGGCCAGGGTCCAGCAAGGTTCATCAGCCAAGTTTGCATGATGCAGTCCTGGGGTATAAACCTGGCTGGACCCCAGTCTCAGCACAGAACTAGCTCAGGGTGCCTGTGTCTCTGGTGTTAATCTGCAACCCCGACAGACCGGGTGGTGGCCGCGCTTCACCAAACCCAGAGCAGAAGGACAGTTCTCGGTTGGTGCTGAGAACTGTAGGCTGTGAGAGGCACTACATCCAACGCTCGAGCCCTCCATCTTCCAGGCCTCATCACCAGGCTGTGTGTCAATAGCCAGAGCAGGCAGAAACCAAGACCCTATTACACTCTGCGTTGTGTTCACACGTGTAACGAAAATGAGTCGCCATCCCCAGAGAGCTCATATGCCAAGTGGAGGAAGTAGCTCATTAGTCCAGTGTTCACTCATTCATTTATTCATACATTTTTCTTCCAGCATTGTTTTTCTGTGACTAACACGCAATTATTTGAACCCTTTCCTTGTATGAGAATCGCGGCCCTTCAAGTTATCTGCTGTTACAATCCACCTGCCTCTCTCACGGGTTTCGTGATTAGTCAGATAAGTTTAGATAGCAAGTTACACAACCTTTATAAATAACGTGTTTTGAGCTTTGTATTATCAGTTCGTTCAGAGCTATATACAAAAATGATGTCTTATAAGTTACTATATTGTTTGCAACTATTTGGAAAGCAGTTTTGTCAATGCACGATTACACAAATTCATAGTAGAGCTTTTAAGTAAAATAGAAAATTTCGTATTATTTTCACTTTGTTTACAAGTTATTGCTACAGGTGTTGAAGGAGAACATCTACTTAGAATCTTTTTTACAAAAGAAGACATAAAGTAAGTTTCAGCTACACAAGAAAAATCAAGGACAAATATAAACCAGTTAATATTTATAAATTTAGGAAAAGAGGTGGAAATAAAAGGCTCTTTCTTGATTTTTTGTTATAGATTTATACATACATTGTTTATACAAAATGCATGATTCAATTGGTTCTATTGAATCTGGAGCATCTAGTTCCCAATCTTAATGTAGGTAGGTTTATTTCTGATAGATGCCTGGTTGTCCATTCTTAATAGGCAGAGACTAAAAAGCCATATGAACTGCTAGTGAGATACTAAGTTTTTTCATGTTAAGGCCAATGATTTGTACTGGGAAGATGATAACTGCCCTTTATGTGTGATCCACATTTTAGATGATACTTGCTGCTTGAGTTTTGGACCCTATTTTACCCAAACAGCAATTTTAAAGCAACAGTTATACCATATACATGGGAAACACAAAATAAATTAATTACTATGATGGGTTACACTGGAAACCCAGTTCTTAGATTTGTTATTTATGTTGCTGAGAAGGAAAAAAGGAGAAAAGAAAACAACCCACTGTGAACAACTGAATCACTGTTCTGACTCCTGAGGCTGAATGAAAAACTCCGCTATAGTTATTATTTTCGTTGGCTAGTTTAATAAAAATACAAGAATCATAGAACTATGGAAAACATATGGCATACACAAGTTCTGTTTTCTCCGGTGATGGTCCCATCCATTTAGGACTGAAAACTTTAAAATACCTCTCTAATAAACGATCTTGCCGTCTAGTAGGTGCCATTCTGGCAACATTCTGAAGTTTTAATTTATTTTAATAAAAATAATTTTAAAATAAGGAAATAAGAGATTTGTTTTGAGCCTGAATAATTATTTTAGCCAATTATGAGTGTGTGGAAATGAACTGCAGAACTGGAATTTTGTCCAGATCATAATGAACACTGAAACTTGATGGTTTTTGCAGATTTTGCAAATTGTTCTAAAATCATATTAATTGCATTACAGTTTGAACATTGAATTGTACGGTCCTTTCATAGGAACTTTATAACAGCAGTAAAGGTTGAAGCAATTTCATCATATGCAGAGGAGTGAGATGGAGAACCGGGGAAGCGATTACCTTCCGTCCTTCCCCGCTTTGGCCCCTGAAGTGGTAACCTGGTACCAGCTCTTTCAGCACCTACCAGCCAACCCAACTTGACCCATCTTGTTTCTCCTGGGTTTATTACAGCCCTGTGCAACAGGGTACAGCTTGCTGCTGACTTGGTTCTTTTTGTTGTTGTTGTTCAATATCAGTGAGATTGCCAAAGTTGTAGTCGTTTGGATTTGTAAAAAAATGAGCTTCTCAGCTTTGTGTGCCAACGCCGTTCTCAGAAGAGCTGACTCCAGCTGTCCGTCAGGCACAGCGGGGAGGAGAGCAGTAGGTCTAAGCTGGCCAGCTCTGAGGCAGGAGACTTCCTAATTCAAAGATAGACCCAGTGTAATGTGTCCCGCTGAGATCTGTGACCCAGGACCAGAATAAGACTTGGCGTTGCCTCAAAGGGAAAAAAAAGAAGTGTGAGCTAATCAAGCCCCTGGCTCTGGTGACAGGAGCGGGGACACAGCGTTTGGCAGCATCTGGCCTCCCACCATGCAAACGGCCATGCAGGGCCAGTCCAGAGGTCTAAGCACAGTGTCCGCTTCTGACGGGGGCCAGTGATGGGTGTTTGGAGAAAGGTTGGTGAGCATGGCGCAAGTCCAGCCCCGCATGTAGCATCTAGGGTTCTCTGAAGAGCAGGGTAAGGATTTCCTCGCACCGTGGTTGCCCTCGGACTGTCCTGCTCAGTAATTGCAGCAGGACCTGCGTGCCAACCGCCACCCAGGGCAGCTGCAAGCTGCAACATCCAGAGCTAGCTGGGAACTCCCACGGAGCTTCTGGCTCAGCACGAGCGCAGGCTGGATCTGTACGCGGGATGGCATCTGAAGGTAGATAAAGAGAAAATGATTGCCTTGACTCATAGGTGCCTCCTGTAATTTGAAATGGGAAGTGGACATATAACCTGTTTTGATGGTCTGCTCCTGGAAGCTCACTGAACCAGAGACTTTCCAGATGACTCAGAGCAAGACGGTTGTTCGCTGAGAACTGCTGTATCAAGGGTTTGGCAGGGTTAGATAACAAGCAGTTGTCCTTCACCGCTGGTAATGTGCCTTCTCTGCGAGATTTATACTTACAATTGACCAGTTTTGAGGAACTGCAATAAAACAAAATGGCAAGTGCCTGGAGGCATTTTCAGTATGCAGCTGAGCTCCTGCCAGGAACAGACCTATTATTTGCTTCTGGACATTGTGCTACAGTTGCTCAGGAAGAGAAGATAAAATTTCACTGCTAGCCTCATGATGCCACCCATTCCTTCACAGTGGTCCCATTTAAGTTGTGTTTAGCATGGTGTACCTCGCTCTATTTAGCAAAAGCACTAAAACTAGTTGTGGAGAATGTACCTGTTCCTTTGCAGGTAAAACGGCTGAGGTTCAGAGAGTGACCTTTTTGCATTTTGGGAGCTGGGGCAAAGCTGGCTTCTTTTGTGTGCTTGAGTTTTGCTATGTCTCTTTCAGTGCCCCTCCTGGAAAAGTTTGTACTGGATTGAGCGTTGGTCAAAATTGTCAGTGTTTGTAGCTGGAGGTTAAGAAGATCCCTTCTATCCTCAAAGAAAGTGTTTGCATTCTCCCAGTTTAGAAAAAAAAACAGAAGAAACAGGAATGCTCCTTTTTGTTAATGTCTGATATCACCTCTTGGAGAAGATAATGGATTGTGGCAGGGAGTTCCAAGAGTATTTTCAGTCCTTGGAGCTGTGTTTGAGACCCTAGCTGGGAATCACGTGTATTCGCCAATGTTCACGTAACAATAGATGAAGTGACCATGATGATTTTATTAAAACTGTAAGTGCCTCACCAGGAGGTTTTGTTGGTTTGCCCATGATCGCTAGAAGGAGTGAGAGAATTTGCTTAATTCCTTCTTATTTGTAATGGTTTAGAGCAGAAAGTTCTTACTCTGACTTACTGTAGGGAGCCAGTTCTGCCGCACGTGAAGCTGGCAGCTGAATCCGACTAAATGCATGTCTGTCTTTATTCATGAGGCTGATAATATCCAGCTCTGTTTCCATCACATCAAACACAAATGGTCCCTTAGTAGGAATATCATTGTGTCAGGAGTAATCTGGGCAAGTCGCTGAGGTGTAACACAGACAGGCCCGAGGTTCAGGACAGCCAGAGAGGTCAGTATTTCCACTGCTTGTACAAGTGCCAAAATGACAAGTGTAGATTAGTTTGGATCCACAGCAATGTTTGTATCCAGAGATATCCCACAAATATATTTCTAAGACCCTATTAAAATAATTTGGATCTTACACTGGCGTTACATGATTATAACCTTTTTGCTTTCAATAGAGTCATTCCAGATTTATCTGGAATCCGAGTTATTTTAAGAAGCGTTGTGTATTTGCAAAATAGTTTGAATACCTAAGGTTTGTTTCTCGTAGGCTTTCACTCTTGCTACCAATGCCTTGCATAGAATTTTATAAGAGAAACTGCATTTGTTTTAACAGTTAAGTTTTTATAGCTGGAAGCAATTTTCTCTAGTGTAACATTTCAGAAGCCCTTTATGGCTGGCGATATTTCATTGAATGCCTGAAGATTGAGACCTACTGCATGACTTTATCATGTATAAAGCTTATTATCTGACATAATTTGGTGCATAGCAGGCTTATTTATTTAAAAGGTCACACAATCATATTTCACCACTGGTAATGGCATTTTTATCCATTTAATAGGTTTATCCTAAAGCATATTTATTCCTAATGCATTTTATTCTGAAGCCAGTTAATAACTTTAACTCTTCAGGCTCTTAGCAGAATAGAGAAGCCAGCATTTCGGAACAAGAATTTGACCAGTTGGGCCTGATCCAGGAGGACACAAGGTCTGATAAAGTGTTCCATGCGTCATCTCCTGATACAACTCAGCACCTTGAATCATGTTTTGACCTCCAAGTTAGCCAGGGTGAGACAATGATTGGGAAAAACCTACTGCGCTGTATAGAGCTGTTGAAAGTCTGAAGCTGTCCTGGCCCTTAAAGTGCCAGCTATCCTTTGGGTAGTTACAGGTAACAGTTCTTGGGGCCAAAGTATGTTTTAATTTTTTCCCCAAAGAAATTTTACTGATTTGAATATAGTTGTGTTTCTTTTGCCTGGATGTAAAAAAGGCAGTCCTCTCTCTCGGGGCCAATGCACAGGGACCAATGGCACCTGTAATGAAAGGCTGTTTGTTTTCTACAATCTTGGGCTATCTAGGGCTCAGATATGGGTACCATTTGCCTCTGTTCATGACTGAGCTGAGTTTTCTCTGGGACTTTCCTTGTAAAATATGCCATTAATCATAATAAGCTTGTGCTGCTCCAGAGGAGAGAAGCAAGGGCGACACCCAAAACCTTGCAGGAGCATTTCTGACTTTGTGTCCCCTCCATATGACCTGCAGAGTTTTCCCAAGGCAAGGAGAAGGCATCATTTGCATCTCTGCTCTGCCCAGGACTGAGCTTTGTGTTTGTGTTACACTACATCCCTCGAAGGATTAACATAGTTTGCAAAGGGAAAAAACAAACTGGATTTATGTTTTGGTGGCCCAGAGGGTTCAGAAGCGAAATGGTGGAGCCAAGCTACGTGACTTCTGAAGCAATGGTTTTGATCGGGTGACAGCAATGCTGCCACACTGGGGATGTCCTGGCCAGCACCGTGCCAGTGCCACACAATGCCAATGTGGTCGCTGGCAGCCTGCAGCTTAGGTAACTTCCTAGTGAGCATCGGTGCTTTGAAATAAGATGCTCTGCAGGACACCGTGATATAAGAGAGTTTGAAAAAGGCAGAAGAAAATCCAGTCTTAGAAAGACGTTTATTACAAAAGACACCAGAGGGAGAAATGCAGTTGCCCCTGGAGAGGATTGAGTGGTGGGGAGAAGGGACTGGCAGCTGTCAGAGCGAAAGGCAGCAGTTGCCTGCTGGCTGTGCCTTCCATACAACACTGCTGATATCTTCTCTGAGACAGTACAATGTGTCATTAGAAATCACCTGTAGTAAAGTCACATAAGTTTCGGTGTTTCAGTAAAAGTAAAGGGTAGCTCTTTGTGCATCCTGTGCACAATCCATTCTGCTTCTCTCCCAAAAATCACAATTGGCCCAATTAAGCAATAAATATTCTCATCTTTATTTCATTAGCTGATGGTGATTTTATTTCTGGATAAATAGATGATGTACCAGTAGATTAAGTAACTTAGAGCACAAAAAGGAAAAGGTGGGCAGTGATATGACTGCCATATAATATAGGCTTAATTAATGCAAAATTAATGCTTTGTCTTTCTGGACTGAAGGTCCAAGTCCTTTCCATTAAGATCTGCAGGAGCAGCTGAGACTAGTTGTAATATCTCACTATTGCATGAGGTTATTTCCCATCATTTCGACCAACCTAGAAGGCCACTTGCATTATCAATTTATGTGAATAAAAAGCACACCTGCAATAACACTAGGTAGGAGAGAAAAGCAGAAGTGTTACATGCTTCAGGCCATCAACCGACTGCTGAAGAGCTGAATCAGGAAGAAAGTTACCCTATGGGCAAGCCAGTATGTAACTGTCTATTATGAGCTTTTCTATCTTCCTCCAAGGCTCTGATACTTGGCACTGAGAGACAGGATGTGAGCGCGGGGGAACGGTTTGTGAGCCAGTTCCTCTGTTTCGGTTATACTTAGCTCTGTGACTACACTGCTCCCGGTACCTAAGCTAGTTGCATTCGTGTCATGTAGGCATGCCCTTAATGGGCAGGCTTTAAATGATTCTATATTTAGCTTTTGCTTCTTCCTAAAGCATTCTGCACACATTCAGCCTATGAAGGGATGTGATGACAAGCTAAAGACCTCTGGGACCTCCTTATCAGAATTTCTCTTCGGCAGAGGGAAAAAAAAGTGCAACAATCTGAAGAGTTAGATACATACGCGAAACAGAAATGGAGAATAAGTAGGGCAAGGGGTCAGAAAACACTGTGTAGGGCTTGACCCAAGCCGACTCTAATCGATAGAAAAATTTCCACTGGCTTCCAGAGGCTGAGATTAGTTAGATGAGTTATTGCTATTTATATCATTTAATGTAGGAAAGAAGTCACGGTTATAGCTATCATTATAATGACTTTCAGAGGGCAATATTTAAGCTAGTAACTGAAGATAGCAAGTAAATCTTTGCTTTAAAGAAGCTGGAAATGCAAGGATAGGTTTGGTATCAGTTGCCTCACCTAAGAGAGGTGTACTTGTATGGACTAGTTCCACCTGCAGTTGTGGAGCACAAATTATTCACGACAGACAGATTACTGAGGGTTTTAGAAGGATCTCGTCAAACTGACTGGACAGAAAAAGAGTGACAAAGTATTTTATATGCAGGAAAATAACTTTCCTTATATGTAAACCATTGTAAGCTGTGGATGACCAAGGAAGAGAACTTGGACTCACTGTAGATCTGGGCAAATGTCAGTGTTGTTCTGAGCATCAGTAAAAAAGACAAATAAGAGGTTAGGAATTTTTTTCTGAGGTAATGAGGAACAAAGACAACATCAGGAGCTGTTGGGGCTTGAAAAGATGCTGCTCCTTGGCACTCTTCGTGTAAACAAATTTTTTTCTCTTTGCAAAGTATATGTTTGGGGATCATATTAATGTTATTGTAAATGTGCCAGGCACTGAAGAAATCCAACTCGTCCAAAATCAGACAAATGCCTGCTGATGGAAACTCCTACGTGTGTGGATGTTTACCGGGATTAGGAGGGCCTCTCCACAGGGGCAGAAAGGTGCAGGCATTCTGTGCCGACCTAAGGAACCACCAGCATTTCAGGCCTGAGGAAAAAGAGTCATCAGCCTCCACATACCTCGGGTGAGGTGGCCAAAGTGCATCCTGTCCTACCATCCAGCTATCAACCACACTTAACAGTTAAGTCAGCATTAGTGGCTGCAACACTGTTGTGCCATCTCCCATCCAGAGGTAGGAGAGTCTGTAGCACAGGGGGGAGTCACTCTGCAACCTCTGGAATTTAAACATGCAGTTTTAGCTGCTCCACGTGTGTGGGGTGTGGGGCAAGAGGAGGAAATGTTTGTGTTCCTTCCCAGGGGTGGGAAGGGGGTTGTAGAAGCTTTCTGTCCCACCGCCTGTGCTTTTTCCCCTCTTCTGCCCCTTCACGTGTCAATGCCTCACTTCAGTCTCTTCTCAGAATCACAAGCCTTCTGCAGAGAGCAGCACCCTCAGCAAACAGAGGCTGAAGGATTCAGAGGACTGACCAAACACAAGGACTCTCAGTCACTCCTCAGGTGGTCATCCTAGTGCCCACCTGTCCTTCGCGTTGGAGAGGTGCCACGCCACTGTGAACGCCAGCAGTACGCTGCCTCTCTGCAGTGTACAAATCTGCCAGGATTTGTTTTGCCCTTCCTGGAGGGCTGAACAACACAGGGGGAATCACGTCTCCTCGTGGGGATCAGGGAATATCCACTGAGCATCACATCTTGAAGGGAAGTGGCAGCTCAGCAAGTAACACTAGAGCTTTAAGGGTCCAAGCTAGGGTCAAAGAGAACCCCCTCAAGAAGAAGCCCAGGCACCATGACTTCGGCAGCACCCAGAGCCACAGGTTATTATGCCACGTGTTTGTTTGTGTGGGGTTTGGAAGAGGTAGGTGGGAAAAGGCTCCAAGAAAAATTTGGCTCCCATATCGCAACCCATTGGCAGAGCATTGTCTTCCCCCAGGTTACAGGGCAGAGTAAAAACCTTGATGCTCTCTAAGACAGTTTTCTCCTCCAAACACTGAAACGCCTCTCATGGACTACTGTGGCGGTCGCTACCTTCATGCTGACCAGCAGACCTATAGCATAGGAGTGGACAGGGCCATTTCTGAGACCTTCTCCATTAGGAACTCCAGGATGGGAGTTACACTGGTTGCACCATCCGGTGGCTACCCACAGCCAGCTCTACCTGCTGGACCTTCTCAGGAAACACACCTTTTGGCTTCCTCTGATGTTGTGGACAAAGAGCCTGGGTGGAAGGTGGGGTCGTGGGCCCATTACTTGCTTTTGCCATACTCTGTCCCTAAGAGAAGTGCTTGGCTCTTGCAACCCATGTGTGTGTGGGGAGCCACCTCAGGGAAGGAACCAGAGAGGGAGCACAGTTTGGGAGCACAGGGAGCAGTCCAAGGTCATTAAGGAAGGGGTTGATCTGAGATATGAGCCAGAAGCAAAATAAAGGCATTCTTGAAGAGGGGTGGGGGGTGGCTCCAGGGCTGCAAAGTGCAGTGCCAGATGCAAGAGCAGGCTGAAACTGCTGTAATGATCCCCGAGAGTCTCAAAAGCAGATGGTAGAAGATATTAGAGGCTGGAATCCCTCTGGGAGGGACAAAATCCTGGCGGTAAATAGGAGAGACTGAGATTGGGAGCAATACTGTGACGGCCTCTCCCTACGGCATCCTACGAAGCTGTGTACGTTGCCTTTCCCATTTGCCCTGCCAGGCAGGAGCAGCAGCATTTGTCCTTGCCCACAAAGGAAGTGGAGGAGCCGTCCTTCCCTTTGTTGGCCACTCTCAGGAATGGAGTCCACGGACCCGAAAAACCTGGAGCCTCCCTTGAGCACCACAGACTGCCTGCAGGCCAGGTGGACCTTTGGTCTGAGTGCCAGTGTCTGCATACTCACCTCTGAGTGCATCACTTCCACCACTGCCTGCAAATTGAAGTCTCCTGCCTTATCTGAGAGCAAGAGCTGAAGTTCTGGAGTTTTTTTAGCAGTCTCAGTGAACATCTAGGGGTGGTAACCCACTGGTTAGTAAATATTACGTAAGCATTGTGTCTAATAATTAATGCTTTGCCAAAACCCAAAAATAACAACAACAACAAAAAAAGAATCCCAGAGACAGAGAATGCACGGGCAGAGAGTACTTGCTCTGCTGTTGTTCCTGATGTTTAGTTTGGTTTCCTAAGAGAATTTGATTTATAGGCTATCTTCTCCTTTGAGTTTGTTGGCCAATTTCAGCTGTTGAGAGGTCTGACATGGCAGGATGGGCTAATCTCAAATACATCAAATTTGTGTTCGGTCCACGAAGACCAGCAGCCAGGCGGAGGAGTGAGACAGAGACCTAGCCAGGTGCCCTGAGCACGGGAAGGGAGGGTGGGACATCGTGCCCCGTACCTGGCCATGCCCAGGGCAGGCAGCACTGCTTGGCAGCCAGCCGAGCCGGCAGGGGCTGTGCGAGAGAGCCAGAGAGCAATGTGGCAGGGCTTAGGAAACATAGTTTGGAGTTGGTATGAGGAGGAGAACTGGGAATATGAGGAGGACAAGAAGCTTTTGCTGTAGGAAATTGGGGATGGAGGGCCTGGAGATGGCAGCGGGTGCTGTGTGTGGACCAAGAGGAAAGCTGGATGCCTCCCAGCTGCTTGGCCACAGGCGGAAGAATGGGAAAACTCACCCGTTTACCTTATTCGAGAAGTGAGGAAGCTCGCCCAAACTGACCTGTTTACCTCATTTGAGAAGAGAGGAAACTCACCCAAATTAGGAGGCGGTAAACTACATTTAGCTGCGTTTAACCTCCGCTTGCTAACCTCATTTAACCCCACCACCTCCTTCTCAGTCTGGAGGTCAAAACACACCATGGATCAACACATCTCCCTCGGTCCGCCGGGGGCCGAGGAAGGACAGAGCCTCATTTTGGGCTCTGCCTTCACTTACTGGAGACCCCTTCCCCCCGCCTCCTTATTGTTGTGGTGGGTTTTCTTTATGGGTTCCCTTCGGGGAGCGGGAGATGGGGGAGGGTGCAGCCCCCCCCGGCGGGGACATCCCTGCTTTACCACCCAGGTGCGGTGGGTCCTCCGTGGGGGCATCCCTCCCCCGTGGGGGGGACAGGCTGCGCCCCGAGACTTAACCGCATTTATTTAGGCTGGAGCGGTTGGTGTGTGTACGCTAGCGAAGGGGTCTCTCCCGCATTTGCCTTTTCCCCCGCAAGGAGAAAATAAGCGGCTGACAGGGGACGGAGCAGCCGCGCTCGGACCTGTCAGACGCTGCGGTCGGGAGAGGAGAGCGCTAATTAGCTGCGGCAATCAGAGCAGTGGCATTTCCTGCCGATGCTCGGCGCTCGGCGGCGGAGCAGCCCGCCGGCGGATGCTGACACCGCCGGCCGTCACCGTGCCCCGCGGCGCCGC
>WAAD01035259.1:68646-177112 GCA_013389945.1 Fregata magnificens
CAAACGTGAAAAACAGAGGATGCTGATTGAAATGCAGAGTGCCATGAAAACCATGATGAACAGTCAGTTCAGCGGTCACTTACCCAATGAAGCATTAACAGAACATCACGATCAAGCACCTCAAGAAGACCTTTCCTCCAAGCCCAAACAAGAGCGGGAAACCATCAAAAGCCCTTCTCCCCCTCCTAGCATTGACATGGCTAAGGAAGAAGTGATCGGTATGGTCACTAGGGCCCACAAAGACACTTTTATGTACAACCAAGAACAGTCTCAAAACCCAGCAGAGATGATGCAGTCCCAGAGTGGGGAGAGAGCGTCAAAGAACACTGAGCAGTACATTTTGAGCGGCGAGCACTGTGTTAGTGGGCTCGGTGGCCCTCAGTACCCTGAAAGTGAGCAGCACCTTGGTGGACAGTACAAAGGGAGAAGCGCAATGCATTATCCAGGTGGACACGCCATGTGTTTCACAAACGGCCACTGTATGAACTTCACCAGTGGTTATACTCAGCGACTGTGTGATAGGATCCCAGAAGATGGCTTTTCTCCAAACAAGAATACCACTTACTCTTGCAGCACTGGAGGAAGAATGCATCTGGTATATTGATATCAATTGTTTGATTTGCACGCAATTGGCACAACTGCTGAAACTTAAAATAGTGACACAAGTTTGATAGTGCAAATTGTGATGGAGAATAATGGCTCGAGTTTTGTGGAGGATTTGAAATCATACAAGTGATGGGGTTTCTTGGCTCAGTTTTTAGCTGACTGAAAGTAGACTGATGTCAAAGAGCATTGGTTGAAGAAAACTTATGGGGTTTTTAACTGGCTTGACTTAAAAATGAAAATGGATGTTAGGAGTTTATAAATTCCCTTCTTCACTCAATCCTCTTGAAGACTTTACTTTAAAATAATCTACACACTCAATATGCTGTATTTTCCTTAAAGGTATTCAGAGCAAATTTTTGGGGTGAAACCTCAGGGCTAGGATTTTAAGCTAGTCTGCACGCCTTGCTGGTGTGTTCTAAAATCTCTCTTGCCAGGTAGGCTGGGTTTTTTGGGGGGTTTTGTTTGGTTGGTGAGTTTTTTTGTTCTGTTTTGTTTTAATGGAGATAGGCTGATTCTGTTATAGGCAGTGTAAAATAGAGGCTCAGTGGGACTCATAGGCTATGCATCCTTCTCCCCTAGAACATCTTCAAATCTGAACAGAGGCAGGAGGAAGATGCACGGCTAAACCACTTGAGAGAAGTTCAGGGTCTTTTCTGTACTACTTACACAAATGAGGCTCTGAACACTGTTCTGGGTACCTTAGATGACTTGCTAGAGCATTTTCTCACTGAATTCTTAACAAGGATGCTTCCTATTTTCTTGCATATGGGTTTTGGTTTTGTTTCTTTTTTTTTTTTCCTTTCCGTAACAGGTCCTTCCCTTTTGCCTTGCACCTGCTGTTTCTCTGCCATTCAGGCAACCGGTTCTGTAAGCCCCTTAAAATAGATTGTCCTTCTCTTTATCGCTCGAACCGCCTGGGATGAGAGAACATAACATCCTCATTCTCATCCTGCGCTCCTGTTGAGAAGCGCGAGCCCCTGACCTTTCTGAAGTACTCGAGCTGCCAGTGTTTTTCTTCCTCCTAGTTTGTAAAGAGTCTTCACAGGTTTTTGAAGGACCCTGAAAGTCTCCACATAGTGAAGGCTGTTTGTTTTGATACTGGATTTCCTTTTTTGTTGTTTTTTTTCTTTGTTTGTTCATTTGTTTTTTTCTTCTTTGGCTACTGCATATGTGGACCATGCCATCCCTAGCAGGTTCTAACCTTAATTGCAGACTCCGGGCACTACACCGTGGCAAATAGTAATCATTCCCAACCTTTATTCCTTGCAGGGAAAGTATGTGGAGTCACTACAACGGCATTCTTGGCACTCCTGAGAAGCAGAGGTTAAACCTGTCAGTATGGGCAGGCAGGGAGCGACGCTGCCTGCAGAGGCCCGAGCAGTCAGTTTGACCTGTGCATAGCAGCTGCAGGGAGGTTTAACACAGCCGATGATGAGGAAACAAACCCGAACCCAACAGAGCACTGCAGGGCCCCCGCTATGTCCCTGACATGAGTGAGGGTTTTGCCAGAGAACTCAGTGAGAGCAGGATCTGACCAAAATGAGTCAGTAGCTGTAAGGGAGTGTATTTAGGCCTGAACCAGTATGGAGACAGTTGTTCAGGGGTTTGGGATTTTTTCCTCAATACCCCTACAACCAGAAAAGCAGAACAGGCCATTCCTGAAGAGGTTCCTCTAATGAAAGCTAGTGACTGCGCAAGCTGACAACTCCTCCCGTAGGAAGGACTTCTGGGCAGAGGTCTCTCTTAAGAGCTTAAACATAATACACAGGGGTGGAAAGCAGCAGTTTCCTATCAGGACTGAGTGCCTGGGAGCTAGGGTCAACCATGGTGGGATGGCAAACTGAAGTGCTTTTTGTGTCCAATTCAGAGAGCAGTGCTGAACCAGACATTCCTTATTTTCAGAGAGTACAGTATTTTTAACAATACCTGCGTGAACCGTTGCAGTATCATGGAGAGAGCAGTGGTTAGTGTCTGCCGTGCTTCTGGTTGTGTGCCTAGACCTTTCCTTTTGCCAAAATATTTTATGATTTTCAGTTTATGGAAAAGGTCCTCCTCTACCCCACAAGTAATCATTTGGTTTTGGGCGTTGTCCTCAGACACACAAATGGTGGTGTGATGCACAGCTGAACCAAGAAATCTGCAGTTCTGTTCCTTGTCTTTTAGGGAGAGCTTTCTGCATATTGACTGCCCAGTTAGTAACTGATATTTGGGAAAAAAACCCCAAACCAGAAATGTATATCTATCTATCTCCATCTTGTTTTCCCTAGCTGTTGCCAAATACACACACACACGTGTATATACCTGTTGAATATATTCTTGTAATGGATCTTAGGACCTTCCACGCGAAGAATTGCTAGGCAATTATCAGATTCAAGATGCCCTGCAAAAGCATCATAGCTCTGAGGAATTACTAATCTATTTCACTGTTTTCTGTTTGCTTTGCTGACATTATGTAGGATTACATACACTGTTCAGTATACTTGTGAGGAATACTTAAAGGAATTCTCATCCTTGATGATGACAGGTGAAATGAATATTAAAAGATTTAAACTTCATTAAAAGATGTAAATTTTAGAAAGCAGAACTGAAAGTATCTCAGAGCATCTGGTTGGGTTTTACGGAGGGAATTTATTGGCAGTCAGCCTTGACTGATATGTCTGATCTCATTGTAATGGATTCAGGCTTTCTTACAAAAAACTGCTGTATGTTTGTATAAAAGAGCATTTTGTCATCTTGTGATGAGCAAAATTGGAATACCAGTTCCTTGGTCCTCCTTCAGTGATACATATAAAAGCAAACACATAGGAGAGGAAGGTTGTCCTGGTAATGAAGGGTGTAAACCTGTGACTCAGGAAACCAAGTCTCAGTTCCTTGCTCTGGTGTTGACACCTTTGTCACCTTGACTGAATCACTTTAGTTGCCTGCAAAACAAGAAAGATACATGAGACTGAATGTAGTAGTGACTGTGAGATTACAATCGATTGATTGTGAAATCACAATTAATTGTCAGATTACAGCGATAATACAAATAAGAGAAATCTGCATGTCAGGCATGAGTGACATCAGGAAAGAATAGCATAACCTGGGTTCTCCCAAGTCTTTTGCTATAAACAATGTTGACGTTTCCAAGGTCAGCAAATTTAGAAACAGACTGCTAATGGACTGCCGTGGGTTTTTATTGTTTGTTTGTTTTAAAGGGAGGGGGAGAAATCCAGTTGCTTTGGGAGGTCACTGAGGAATACTGATATATTTTTTCTATGCATCGTTATTGTGAAGTTTTCTTGAAGAATAAACCTGCTTCTTTCAAGTATTCGTCAGTATTTGGAATTATATCTTTAAGAGTTGTTTTCTGCATGTGTTTTGTAAACATCAGGTCTGCCCAATGAGTAAGACTCCCCATGTGGACCCAAACAAGTCTGGCCATGAAGTCTGGGAAGAGTTTTCCCTGAGTTTTACCCCTGCGGTGAAGGAAGTGGTGGAGTTTGCTAAGCGCATCCCAGGTTTCCGAGATCTCTCCCAACATGACCAGGTTAATCTTCTGAAGGCTGGGACCTTTGAGGTGAGACCACTGTGTGTATAGTGCGGACCTGACAAGCTTACATCAGTCTGACCCCCTTAAGAACAAAAATAAATAGAACTGGGTTATATCAGGCAAAACCAGCTTGTTTGTGGATGCTAGCTCTGAGCTTTCCTTAAGCTGATGGTGTCCAGTGCTTCTGTTTGGTCAAATCTTGGTGAGCTGTCCCTCTTCCAAGTAGCTCAAAAGTACTCAGCCCTTTTACCCTTTCCTCTTCCTGGGCATTAATAAATGACTAATGAGGAGTTTCTTGGCTTTGTATAGCAGCAGTTACTTTGATAGCTACCTTTGCTTAGCCTGGAGAGAAGCAGACTGCAACTGGAAGGGTGGATAGTTTAGAAAGCTATCATCTATTGACTTACCAGTTTTGTAGAGGAATGTGTTTTTCACTTTGTATGTCCTTCCTTCTGCCACTGTGCTCCCTGCCAAAGCCAGAGCATCCATCCTGACCAGTCACCACTAGCCTTTGCTGGCAACCGGGGCTCGCTGAAGTCTCCATCTCCAAAGCAGTAGCGCTGATAACTAGCTGTACTGCTGCAGCTCTGTAGATATTGTGTACCAGCTGCAGCCTGACTTACTCCAGACTAGTCCCACCAGGTCCTCGTGGTTAATTTCACCCACTTGCGAGCATTATATATATGTGAATTAGTGGTGTTAAATTGGGAATGATACCGCAGAGCTTGGTGCTGTTTTATAATTAGCGACCTTCATCAGGGGACCTTTACTTAAGGTTTTAGTTGCTTTTCCAGACTTTTGTGTCTGTTGGAGACCATGCACATTTTATAAATATTCAAATGTGAAGTTTAAACATAGAGGGCTAGAGGAGCTGAAGTCCCAAGTATTCAATGTTACTGTGCTTTTCTGGGGAGGGCAGGGCTGGTGATGCTTTTGCTCTTGTTTACTTGATTTATTCTTTCAAAGAGGGATGCTGGATTTCGTATTTACCTGAACTGAAGACATTTCTGGTGTAATGTGTTGGGTCTTTTATCTGCATTTATACAGCCCAGTTCTAAAATGGATAATTGTTGGGTTGGAAGGTACAAGTTATACTGGAAGACTTGGTGCCTGGAGCGTGTCAGTTTCTTTGTTTCTTCCATTTTGCTGTCATGTATTTTTTGCTGTTACACTTATTCTTGACCTTTTTATATTCATCTACGACTCTTGTAGCTAAGGGCTGTATTTCACTTCTTCAGCTACAGCCTCTTGTGTTGCTGTTCATATAACAAAAAAATGTTGGTTCCTTCCTCTTCAAAGTGGTATACTATCCAGTGCCCTCAAGGAGGGTGGAAAATCAGGCTTGAACCATTCCTACAACGTAAAGCCAAACCTTCATGTTTTGCAAGTAAAATGTTTTGTCTTGGCCTTTCTTCACCTCAAGCTTTTCTCAAGCCTCATTTGTATGCCTTTTTGCCAGTTACAAGCACTGCTGATAAGGTTTCTATATCCAGGGGAATTAATAATAATGTATGGCTACATACTTATCCATATTCACTTGTTTATAAGAAACATTAATGATTTCTGTTAGTGAGCTGGTACCTGTAGTTAAAGGCCTATGTGGCATTGTAGCAACAGGGGGGGGGGGAAATCCCCCAAAACAAAAAAAAAAAACCAACAACAAAAAAAAACCCCCCAAAACCCACACTGCAGAGCAGTGGAAAAAAAACCAAAACAGGATTAATGAAACCATTGCAATAGAGGCAAAGCATCTTGAAAGCCTAGTGCATACAAGGTCATTTCTGTCTTTTGGGTAACTGACCTAGGATATCCCAACATCTGCATGTTAATAGAAGAACCTGAGTAAAAGTACTGCCTCCGAGCCTGTTTTGGCTCCCTTGGGCACCAGTGTGTGGCCATGTTGGCACTGTGCTTACCAGCAGCTCGTATCCAAGGAGTTCTTGTTTGTTTGGGGGTAAGAAGACACACGGAGACAATGTTGGGGCAGAAGCAGCATAGCTATATATATTCACACACATGTAAGCTAAAAAGCCCTCGTAGAACAGGGAGTACTGGGCAGCTCAGTATATCTTGGTGGCATTTGCATGGCTTTGTATGGGAGCCAGCTCAGAAACAGCAGTGAGCCTCAAATAAGGAACTCAGCTGGATTTGAACAGGTCCTATCCGACCACCACAAGCCCCCACTCCAAATGTAGTTGATGGTAGAGCTAACAAACCCCTTGGATCCATTGGGTAGTGACTCAATTTCTCCACAGACTCACAAACTTGGTAATTTGGCTGCAGATGGTGGGGACGTGAGCAAGCACTTGCCTGTGTGGAGGTTTTTGTGTGCTTATATTGCTATGGTCAGGTGATAGGGTTGATCAGGTATATCCTCAGCATGCACAAATAGGAGTCTGGCTTGAAGTGAAACAGGATGAATCAGTCATGTGCTATACCGTAGTCTAAACTGTTCTTCCTTGGGTTAGAATAGTGACCTTGAAATCTATAGGTGAGGTCTTTGCCTTAGTATTAGAGTCAACACAGTTTCATGGGCTTCAGTTTTGAACACCAGCATTAATACTGGTTGCTCATTATTTAAAGTTCATGTTTCTAAAGTCCAGTTCTGTAAGGGGAATACCATTTTGAACTGAAAGGTTGTTGAGTACCTGGTGGGTCCCTGCTAATGCACAAGTTCAGCTTTGTCTGTCTGCCCTTTGTCTCCTTTTGTTGTATTCTGAGGGCTTCTGCACCTAGGTTTCTGCCTAGGTTTCTGCACTCTGTAGTTAATGTCATCAAAGGACATATAGCTTAGCTGACAAAGGTGAATAATACATAGTGCTCATGTGTCCATCAAGATTGCTGCATGTCATTTGGCTGTTAAAATTTAGGAGCAGGTCATGTAATGTGCATGAATGGTGTTTGAATTCTCAAACATTTTCATTTTTTTCTGAACCCTCCTTTTTTAAGCTTGTCAAAGGCACTAGTCTTTGCTGAAAACCTGGTTCTCCTCTCATCTGTAGTAAACACTTAAATTAATGCAGTTATGTAGGGTAAGTGAGAAGAGGCAACTGTCACACCAAGAGATTACAGCAAGTCTGAAGTTTTAACCAGTGCCAGTTGGTTCATTTTCTCCAAATAAGAAGGCTGTTCTGTGCAACTTTAAACCTTGAAAATGTAAATAAGGTT
This sequence comes from Fregata magnificens, assembly GCA_013389945.1. Taxonomy (NCBI): domain Eukaryota; kingdom Metazoa; phylum Chordata; class Aves; order Suliformes; family Fregatidae; genus Fregata; species Fregata magnificens. Next base: position 75,953 of record WAAD01035259.1, read on the forward strand.
GTTGAACATGAGCAAATGAAACTTTACAAGCCATTCCAGAGGGAAACATTTCACAGTACGACTGAGAAACCACAAGAGAAATTTCAGCCCAGAGGGGTAAGTTCAGCACATGTCAACTGCTCCAGCCCAGGTGCTTATACCAAAGGGGTATTCCCAGCTGCAGCTACAGACCAGGTGCCGTTCCAAGCCCTGCTTCCCTAGCCTTTTGAAGGCCGTACATGTGGCTCCTTTCTACCAGAGCTCATTAACATTCCTGTGGGTACAGCGATGCAGCATGGTACTTTCCCAAAGAATGCCTAGTGGGCCAGATCATCAGGTGATGTAAATCAGCATTGTTTCAATGGAGCTGCTCCACTTTATGCCAAGCGAGAATCTGGTTCAATACCTTCATTTTGCTCCTCCTAAGTGTGGCCAAGAAAACATTTCTTTTAACGCTCTGTATGCCTTTGGCTGTTCGGTGGCTTAAGCAAGCTGTCCTACTGGCATATTTATGAATGGCATTGTCTTTGTGGCTCTGGCTGTCTGAGGCTTAAATTTTAATTTTCCTCCCTTTCATGTGCTATAGCCCCTCCCCTGCATCCACTTGCTAATTTTGTCACTTGTTTGTTTCTCTCAGACTACTGGGCCAGAGCTTGCACTGTTTTTTACAGCTCAATAGCATGCTGACAGTTTCTGTATAGATTGCTTGTACAGCGGCTAATGAGACAGTTTGAATGATGTTAAAAGGTTTAAATTTTTCTTTGGTTTTTCTAGAAATTCACCTATATTTATCTGGTTTTGTTGGTCTTTTTTTCTTTCACCAGGTTTTAATGGTACGGTTTGCATCTTTGTTTGATGCAAAGGAACGTACCGTCACCTTCCTGAGTGGAAAGAAGTACAGTGTGGATGACTTGCATTCAATGGGAGCTGGTGATCTGCTCAACTCAATGTTTGAATTTAGTGAGAAACTAAATGCCCTGCAACTTAGTGATGAGGAAATGAGTTTGTTTACAGCGGTTGTCCTGGTATCTGCTGGTAAGGAGAGAAAGTTAACTTGTACCTTTGCCAAATTTTGAATATGCTGCTCTATTAAAAGATTTCTGTAAAATGTATACCCTGTTATTTCACACCTAAGTGCAATTTAGTGGGTTTTAAGCTACTAGCAGCCTGCAATTTTTTTGTAATTTACTTTTTTACGTACCTGCTCTTTCTAATATTGCCTTTTGGAAAAATGTGACAATGGGCTTATATTTTTGTACTACTTTCTATAGAATGCAAAAATACATCTCATAGCTGCCCGATGGCCATTTAGAAGCTATTTGTCTGACTCATCTAAGTTTCACAGGACAGCATGAGTGAAATTACTCCTGACTTGCACAGCCTAAGTCTTGGGATAAAGTGGTATTTTTACTTCCAAGTATCGTCATCAAAGTCTATTGCATATCTTACTTAAGCCTAAATCCAACAGTTTGATCTCTGCCTATGTCAGCAAGAAAGCCCTATTTATCTGCATCGTGACTTCTTACCGCTAAAGGTCTGCCAATCCACTCACATCTTCACCGGCCTCATATCTTGTTTCAGTCCCTGGAAATACAGAACACCCTGGCCCAGATTCAAAGAAGGATTAAGCACCTACTTCTGTAGTATTATCTAAAGCCTCAAATTAGGCACGTTAGCTCTGCATATAATGCCTGGAATACAAGATGCGGAATCCCTGCTTGCTGGGTAAGGAGCTCTCTAGAGGTTGCTGGCAGGAATGCTAGTAGTGCCCTCTTTTACAGCAAGCCAGCATTTGGGGGCCACTCACTTTGTGAACAAGTGCACCTCTTCCACATGAGTCATTTAGACCCGCATCTTCCGTATCAGGGAGTGGCACCCCTGGCATGGTGCTGCAGGCACATGAAGCCTCTGTAAACGAGGTACGACAGTTCAGTCTAATAGCTTTGTGCATGGCTGAACTGAAGTGTGATAGCACAGGATGGGGCAGCTGTAGTCTCTTCAATTTGTAAGAGGTGGTATTGAGCAGAGGGTGGTAGGCGGTGTTGAGCAGAGGGTGGTACAGAGTCTGCAAGCTTCAAAAGCCAGACGAATGGCAGTGTGAAGGAAGCAGGGCACTGTAGCCTGTTAGTGAAAATGTTCAGGTAGCAGAGAGAAACCTGGGGTTTTAGTTGCTTTTCCAGACTCTGCTTTACATATTTTATCTTTCAAAAAGTAAATTGATGAGAACTGGAGACAGCCTTTAAAATAAGGACTGAGAACCAGGCCTCTTCCCTCCTTGTGCAATGTCGTAACTAGGCTACAGCCACTCTTCTTGCTCACTCAGCTTCTGGGCCCTAGAATATCACAATCTCTGTGCCACCTGTTTCGAATGTAAGTGGCTGTATCTGTTCTGTTAAAAGTGCTTCTTGCACAGAGCCAGCCCCCCCCGCCCCCCACTGTTTAAGCACTTCTCGTGCTGTTGCTAGCTCCCAGTAGGGCTTAGCTTAGGGATGGTATGTAACATGTACAGCACGTGATGTCAGAGCCATGCAACAGGACAAAAAGAGGAGGTGTTTGGTATTCAGGCTTCTTGCAGCTGCTGAGGATTTTTCAGATCATAGCTTTGGACATTATTGCTACCTGTCTCGGCTCCCTTGTGATCTGATCTGCAGTCTGATCACAGCCTTCCTGGACATCTTCACAAAATACTTCTAGGGTTTTATAAAGTACAACTTCATTAGTCTTCTAATGTTTGGGCCCAAACTTGCATTTGTACCATATTCCAGACACAATGGTAACCTTGATGGTCACTGTGAGTCCAGCAATTTTCAGATCAACTTCACTCTGTAGCTTGCAACTGAATTGAAGTGCTGCAGTTGTTACTTGCACAAGTGAATAAGTGAGCAAGCTTCCTGCTTGAGCAGGTACCTAAGAAGAACAGAAGTGCCCCCAAAAGAGCTCCTGGGGAAGATGCTTGCAGTGCGAGGGCTTGCCAGGAGGAGAAGGTGCCTATAGAACTGAAGGATTGTGGGCACCTGTTGATTAAACAGATCTTGAAAGACAGATCCCCTGCACCCCACTCCTCAAGGAGGAGTGTGACCCAGAGAGTCATTTCCCATAAGGTGGAGGTGGAGCTCAGTTAGAGAAGGAGGAACGGTTGAGGAACAGTGTCAGAGAGAATGACATGGAGATGCAGGCAAAGGCAAAAGGTACTGTAACTGGAAGAAGAAACGAAGGCAGAAGAATGAGGCCATTAAGACTTCATCTCAGAACAAAAGTTACTCAAGAGAAGATCGAAAGGAAGATAGTAGAGTAGTCAAGATTTACATCAGTTCCAGAAGCAGACAGGAGTGTGTGACTGTTGAATCCTGATTAAGTGATCCAGAATATAAAATACCATGCTGCACTAGTTAAAAATCTTTTTAAAAGACTTTCAGTTGTTTAAAAAAAAAAAAAAAGGCCAGTGGGAAAAAAATAAATGTTCATAAGTCTCTAAATAGTGCTAGTGGGGAGAACACTTGTCAGAAGCATCTTCACATAACACTGGATGAGTAACCACTCGTACGAGGGATATTTAGAATGTGCAGAAAGAAGAAGCAGGGGTAGTAGCAAGGAATGTGTGTAACTGTACATCCTCTTCTTTTGGTGTCATATGGCAAAGAAAGAAAAAGAAGGGTCATACACTGAGGATGTGGGAGTGTTTCTGCTGGTGCTGAGGAATTACCCTGGTACCATTCCAAAACTAAAAGAATGCTTTACCCCTGGCTTCAGTTAGCTGGATGTGTTGGAGGGGAGATAGCAAGATGGATCACGGGCACTGAAGAAGGAAGAAGCAAGGTGGAAGCAAAGCTGAAAGAATGGTTTGTGCAGGTCTAGAGACCAGATAATCTCTTAACTGAGGGTGATGCCTTGTGATAGAAGAATATAAAATACACACCCTCTATTGTTCTCTCTTATTGGGGTAGTACTAACAAAAACTTCTGCTGGCCACTGGGAGGAACTGGAAGTAGACCGAGAGGGAGAAGGAAGACTTGGACTGATTGAAGAGAGGAGGCTACAGTAACTCACCCGAGGCAGCCAGGAAAGACTGGACTGCATTCTTGGGCCTTCAGAGGCAAGGCAGTCCTGCTGTCACTGTACAGAGCTCTTGAGAAACCTCATCTGGCATATTCTGTGCATATGTCATCATCCCTGCTCAGGGTAGAGCAAACCTAAAGGTTTTGCAAAGCAGGGGGCAAGTGGGATAGATAGCTTAACAAATAAAGGCAGAGAGGCATCTCTTCACTTGTGCTCTCTGGGAGAGCAGCTATCAAACCTGATGGACAATCTTCACAGAAGAGTGGCATATATGCTAATAAACATTGTTTGATATTAATCAAAGTTCCTAATTGTTAGAGTAGAAGGTTCTGGAACAATCTTTCTAAAGGAACAAAACACATTAACTGCTTCAAGATGGATCCTTAAGTGGATTATATAATAATTTTCCCCATAGTGGTAGGGAACTGCACTGAGTAGTCCAGGAGGACTTCCTAGACTGCGTTCACCTGAGAAGTCCAATTGGATTGACACTGACAGCATAAGGAAGGGATTCCCACTCTGACTGTACAATCTGACTCAGTGCTACTCCAGAAAGCTGTTGTCATTCCGTGTCCCAGTTCTGCAAAGCGCTTAAGTACATGTACGCATCAAAGCACATTTCTGTTCATGTCCATCACTCGTGTATGTATGTGCCCTGCTGAATTTACATAGCATTTAAGAAGAGAGGCTACAGCTTGGAAAAAAAACAACTACTGTGCATGGTTATTAGGTGAGATGTTTTGCTTAAAAATTCATCCTTTTAAGCGGCTTGCTTAGGTGGAACCTGAGGACAACAGGCATGTTCTTAAATACAACTTTCTTGAAAGAGATGCTTCGGGGGTGGGGTGAGTGCAGTATGTGAAAGCATAATATTTTTCTTGACGTTGAAATTCCTCTTTTCTTCCTCAGTTGGGAATTTTTGGGTGCATCATGTTTCATTTCATCATGTTCAGTGCTTCTGAACACACTCAGAAATAGTGCCCAGTCATGTCCAGGCTTGTACTCCCTTTGCCCCTGGGGATCCTGTTGTGCAGATACGAGTGTGGCTTGTCCTGAGTGGGATTTCCTCCTCAACCATGAACTTCCAATTTAAGTTTAGGGTTCTGTGTCCAGCCTTGAGAAATGTTTGACATTTTTATTTCGGTATGCCCTGTCTCTCTCCTTGCATTGAAAGTTGTGATTCAGCAAAATATTCAAGCGTGTGCTTCAGTCTGTCCTTTTCTGGAAACATGGGTAAGTGATGACAGAAAAGGTGATTGAATGCTGCCACTCAGTGTGAGATTAATACTTTGCAAAGTTGATGCTAAATAATGTTTGAAAGACTGCTGGTATGTGGGTTTGAAACTTCTGGCATAAGTATTTAATTTTTCTTGTGCTTCTTAATTTAGTGAGTGACTCTTGCAGTGGCTTTATGTTGCAAACTACATCTGTTCAGTGTCTTTTTTTTTCTTCTCTCTCTCCCCCGCCCTTTAGATCGCTCCGGAATAGAAAATGTCAATTCTGTGGAGGCACTTCAGGAAACACTAATCCGTGCATTAAGGACCTTAATCATGAAAAATCACCCAAATGAAGCCTCAATTTTCACAAAACTTCTTTTGAAATTACCTGACTTGCGTTCCTTAAACAACATGCACTCTGAAGAACTCTTGGCCTTTAAAGTTCACCCATAGGCCTTTAGGTCTCATTTGTACTTGGACTTGCCTCGTGTTAAACTGTTTTGTGCTAAAATATGTATTTATGCAGTTGTACCACTTGTTGGAGAGGGAGAGTTCACAGACTGTGAACAATTGATAGCTGTCCCATAACCATGCAATAACGCTTCAGCAGGTGCTTTCAGCTGACGGTGGCGCAGCGTTCAGAGTCCTTCAAGACATCCAGACGCAGCTGTGCTACACTTCTGCAGAAGACGTTGCGATGAGCCCGAGTAAATATGGACTGTTCTTTCACTTAGAAAAAAGAGCCACCACTGCCCTCTCATGTGAACTGAACCCAAAATAGCTGTGTATGTGCATACGGAGCATGGAATGGGGTGGGAACAATCCTGCGCTAATAGGAAAATGGAAGAGCTGATTTAATTGATCTTTCACTTATCTAATAGATGTTATGTCTGTGTCTCTTGATAACTCACTCATGGTTTCACCCTTGTTATTCCATTAAACCCGATGGAATGATTTCAGCCTGCACCAACTCTTCACTGAGCGTGTGTTCATGCCATGTGTATATAATATAAATAGTTAAGTAATGAGTGTTTATGGCTATATAAAGTACAGAGTTGTGTGTATATATGTGTATGTATATAAATAGTTCTATACATAAAGTATACATATAATTTCTTCACAATATTTTAAACTGTGAAGGAATTTAAACTTACAACAGAAGGTGATCTATGGAAAGAACCAAATAGATGCACTTTGCATATTGCTGAACTAATTATCTGAGCATTTCTAATTTTTAGAAAACATCAAATTTGCATTAATATGCTGTGTTTGTTAATTTAAAAAAAAAAAAAAAAAGCAAACAACAGAGTGGCACCAAAGGGGTGGAGTCAGCTTCAACTTCCAGAATGGGTTCGTCGAGAATCTGAAGTGGAAACGGTTGGTTGTGGCACTAATGAGAGTGATTGTCCGTTGCCACTGAAGTTACAGAAGCACCAGATGCTCTTCAAAAACTTCAGCACGGCCAGAAAGAAACTATCAGATGAGTAACAGCATCTATCAGAAAAAAAAAAAGAGAAAAATGTATCCATGGTTGCGTTTGGGTGTATGTGTGTTCTGTGACCATTTATTTCTTGCAATACATCACTTTGCTGCTTCATTGCTAAATGAGAACTGAACACAGAAGACATTGCCCATGTCTTTTCACAGTTTGGGCTTTGTGGTTCCCACGCCTGTTCTTCTGGAGCTCTCCATTGGTGTGTGTGTTTGTGTGTGTGTGTATATGTGCAGAGAAGGTGCACTGGATGGTCTGGATTTTTTTCTTAAAAAAACACCACAAAAACCAAACAAACAAATGGGACTTTTTTTGTTGTTTATGCCAGTAGCAAATTACAAAGCAGATCCTCAAGGCTTAAGATTCTGCTGCTTTTTCCATCTAGGAAAGTGGCTCTCTATGGGTTTTCTCCATTTGTAGCAGGACCTGGCATCAGAAAAGAGAGATTTTTAAAAAGTCAAAGAAGTTGTGTTAATTAGTTATGTTTATGTTTTGCTAATGTGGGAAGAAGATGCTCCATTACCCTTGTGTTTAGTTAACTTACCTTAGAGGTAGCCCTCTGGGTCTCTAGTGTTTGGTAACACTACTCTGCGGAGGGAGAGACCTTTCTGTCTGTTACTGCATTTAGATACAGGCAGTAGTTGAGGCCAGGAGCCAGAAAGCCGCCAGACTGCAGAGCTCCTCCTCACTGTGCAGGAGCAGCTCTCACACAGCAGCAAGTCGATGGGAGCCCTCGTGCCTGCCGCGGAGCTGGAGCAGAGGCAGACGTCTGCCTGCCCCTGAGCATCAGGAGCGGGGCAGAGGAGGGGAGGCTTGTGCCCCGCCAGAGCTCTGGTCACCTTTGGGCTGGGGGATTTCCCCTCGGAAAGTGGCGAGGAGTGCTGGCCAGGGGGCAGGTGCGTGAGTAAGAGCTGGGCAAAATTCAACTTTAGCCTTGGCTAAGGAGCAGAAGAACCCACCCTTTCCCCTCCTCCGCAGCTGCTGCAGGGAGAACTGTCCTCGTGCTTCAAGCTACTTTAACCACTGGATAATGGCCCCTTAATACATACAGTTTTGCTATCCAAATGTGCTACCGGGGCATATTGTCCTAATTTCTGTTAACAGTCTGCATCCTACCAGTATTATTTGTTTGAGAGCTTCACTGAATTTCGCATTGAACCGTTCAGACTTTAGAAAGGACAGAGTCACATGTTTTGTATTATTTAGGAGCTGAAATGACTTCTTTGTAGACCCCATTTCAAATATAGAAAGTACAGTTAACCCTTGGTTGTTTTGGAAGGGAAGGAGGCTTCTTACAGAGACTGCCACCTTACAACTGTGTTTTGTTGTGTTTTGGGTTGGTTTTTTTTTTTCCTTCTTAAAACTGTATTATTAAGCCTTTAGGAATGTATAACCAGGACTGAGTAATTACTGCTTATTAAATTTTTAGTTAGATTGACCATGTATGCCTATAGATAGATATTCTAACTTGTGCAATTTCATTTGAAATAATCTTCCTGTACATAATGGAAAAACTCATATAATAGAAAAAAAGCCCCAAACAGATTGACTGAACAAAAAAGTTGATTAAAGTACGGTTCAAAAGTGACCCACGTATTACAAACCCTAGCTGGACTCTTAGAAGAAAATCTAAACTCATCGTGTTAGCTGTGTATTGTGAGCTCTTCTTTTACTGTGTCACTGGTTATACACTTGTTAAACGCTGAGATAATAGACTTCATGCCAGGCATTTGAGTACTGTAGATTGGGTCATTGCTGAAAGATTAATGTACTGTATGACTTAAATGAAATTTTTATTCTTGATTTTATTCTTGATTTTGTTCTTGTTTTAAAAGATTAAATATGGGCATTATGTCAGCAAGCTAAACTGTGTTTCTTTGTTCTTTGTATTTTTCTGTATGAAATCTGGAGGGGAGGACAACATGCCAGGATGAGCAAAGCAGCAGTAATGGGTGAGAACATCAGCTGCTGTAAGGTCACGGGGGCTGCACTGGTGCACAGTGGCTGGGAGCTTGTATCTCGGTCTGCCTGTGATACTGGTCTGTCTTGCCAGGTGGTTGGATGGGGTTTTCTGGTGCACTTTGCTTATTACAGTTAAGGAACTTTTTTGGGTAGTGTCATTAAAATAGTTATTTTAAACACCTTCATTACATGTCAAGAATATAACCTTGTAACTGAAAAACTGTATACAGTTTAGTTTTTGGTAAAGACAGTCTTAAAGCTAGGTTATAAGAGATAGATGGAAAACGGCATACAAAGGGCAAAGATCTGTTTGATTTTTCCAACTTGATTTCCTAGTTTGCAGTGTTTACTGTTTTAGGAGGTAAGAGAAGCTTCTCCAGGAAATGCTGTATCTATCAGTGTTGTAAAAAAAAGCCCCAAACCCCAAAATCAAAACAGAAACAAAATTATGACTGCCAGCACTGGAAAAAATAACAGCACAAAAACTCTTTCTTTTTTCTTGGCATGTTTTCTCTGGTGGCATGTTTGCGTATGGCTTCCCTTGCTGCTGCCAAGTCTGAGCCCCCGTGAGCAGGGCCGTGAGCCACGGAGGTCCCAGGGCCTGGGAGGTCCTTAGGAAGAGCTCTTTCCAGCTTTCGCCAGGATGCCCTGGATGGGCCATGAGTAATTTTTCCCTGTTTGGCTGTGAGAGCCTTACCACAGCGAATGGGGGAACAGGGTGGGGAAGCTTCCCAGTAAAAACACGATTCCGTCCCTGTCCCCCCGCCCCCAGTTTGGCAAGATGCTCTAGGGATGGGAACATGAAGCGTTTGCGCTTGTTCGTGGGAAACTTGCTGGACTTGGAGTCGGCAGCACCGGCTCAAGTGCGAACGTGCCCTCGGCAGCCTGCCCGGTGTCTGTCCTCGCTCCACGAGGAAATGGTGAATGTTGCAAGGAAAACAAAGGTATGACTGTCGCTGTGTGAAAGTGTAAGCTGATGAGGGTGTGGGCAGCCAGCTGCCTCCTGCTCCAGCTCGTGACCCTCGGGCTGTGTGCGGGGTGGGAGGGAGTCAGCATTCGCAACCGAACCGCACAGCACTTTGATTACAGAAACAGTTTGTACAAGGAAATAATTGGCACTTCCTTTTCTTTGATGAGTACAGCGAGCAGCTGCCAGAGCCTTCATCAGCCAATATCTTTTTTTTTTTTTAGGTTTTTTTTTATTAAGGTTGAAGTGTGGAGTGGGGGAGGGAGGAACATCCAGGTATGGGGAGAGCCCAGAGACACCCACCCCTGACAGCCGACTGAGCCACAACGGGCAGCTTGGAAAAAGCGTTGTGGAGGCTGTGCTTGCTGGGCAGGAAAGTTGGGCAAGGACACAGCCGCTTCGCCAGCGAGAGAGAGAGGAACTGAGCAGGCGTGCGTGGAGGCTGCAAGGCTGCACATTCCCACTTATCAGGAACAAACAGGTCCATCCACGCCAACAAAGCTTCCCTCCATGCAGACACTGCTCTGCTGCGCAGGCCCCTTCACAGAGCAGTTTATACCTGCTGGAAATGCACACCCTAGCACTTCGGTTTTAAGGCAGAGCTTGCAATCATAGAGGGCTGAACTCTGCTGTCTCCTATAGCCGTAGAAGCAAACTGCTCCTGCCTGGCCTGAATTCCCAAGGCAGGCTGTGTGGTTATCCATGACGGTTGCTCCCCTGCATTGCTCCCTGGGAGAGCCTTTGCTTCTGGCTGGAGGAATACCCTCAGGGGGTTACTTGTAAAGTTACACGCTTAAAACTGGGGGGAGTATCTTCTCAAAGGGCCCTTCTCTCTGCCCACCCACCCCCCACCTCAGCTTAAGAAGATTGTGGCTCAAATTATTTCATGCAACAACATCGAGTGGTATGTAATAAGGTGGTACAAAGGCAGAGGCAAATACAATGTGTTAAAAGCCCACCTGGCCCAGAAGTTGCAGCTCAAAATGAAGCATACCTAGAGAGGCCTGCTGGGTTACTGGTGTACAACAGCTCTTCTCCATCATGTGTGATGCTCCGTAGACCTCATGCAGGCAGCCCTGGATTAGCTGCAGGGCTAGATAATTGCTGCCTTGGTTTTCATTTATTTAATGCAGATACTCAAAGCTGTGTGATGCATAAGCAGTGGTGATGGTTTATAAAATGAGGCTGACGCTAATGTTGCCTTTTATACCACTTTGGCAGGTTCAGTCGCCAACACAGAGCTGAAGATTGCCTCTGACCTAGGCTGGAGACTGACTTGGTTCCTGCATAGTCCCAGAATATGGGAGGATCTTGAGGAGAACCTCAGGTACCCCTCGGTCCCCTTCCCTCTGCTCCTTTGGCCTAAATGCAAGTGCAGAAGCCCTGGGAAGCAACCCAGGTCTGTGCACAGATGTGACATCCCAATAGCTGACTTCTCTTCGGCACGACACTCCGGAATAGAGAAAACACATGGATAAATGGCCACCTAACAACACGTGGGCCTGCGTCCCTGGTGGCAGATGACACAAATTATTTAACAATGCTGCATTTCCACGATGTCTAAACTAGTACCTCTTAGGCTGGCTTATGGTGCAGAAATGGGTCCACACTGCATGGAGGATTTTTTTTCTTTTCACCTTTTAAGCCTTGCCCAATAGCAACCTCTCTGGCCTCCTTTCATGCTGCTTAATGGGGTGTGTGGCTTGGCAGCCCTATTTGCTACTGTGCAGTGTGCATTTGCCCCCCGCATGCCCACGCACAGCCTTCCCTTGTTGCAAGTTTGGCACGGGGCCAAACTGACCCCCCTGACATCTGCAGGGGAGCATCTGTCCTGTTGGTCCCTTTATAAGAGTATAAGCAAAACTGCTGGGTTAATGCATCAGAACACAAATGCTGGTTCTTACATTTCACAAGGAGAATCCAGTCATAATTATTTACAGTCATTTGCCATGTGCCTCGCAGAGGTGCTGTGCTAAAATAACAATGTCTCAGGAAACCCAGTTCTGTCACTCAGTGGCTGCTTTCTTTTCATTTATCTGCACACAGAGAATGCTGTGATAAACCTGGGCATAAAAGTACTGTTTTTCTTACAGGTGCTTCACCATAGGAGAGATTCCTCCATTGCTTTCTAAGACAAAGTGGGGTGTCACTTTTTAACTTCACTGTAAACAAAACTTTCTGGGTAGCTAACTTCATGTAAGCCCTGCACAGGGTTGTTCTTGCACAGAAGCCTTGCATGAACATGGGTGGGCTGAATTAAAACACTGCTGCGAATAGCCAGGAGATTGCCTGCCAGCGATACCAGGAATTACCTGGCACCTGCAGCCAAAAATTCCTTGGCATAAATGAGCAGGCCGCAGGGAGCCATGTGGGCTCAGCCTTTGCTCCTGTGCTGGAGGGGCATCAGCCTCCCCCGGCTGCCCCACGGCACCACAGCTCCTGGGCCATGCTCACAATGTACATCTGGCCCTGAAAAGCCTCCTGATGCACTGGAGCCAAGACAAAAGAGTGTCACGTTCGGAGGGTTGGAGGAGAAGACAAACATGGGATGGGTGGGGATAATAAGGCTAGGTGACTACATCCACAGCTAGTAATTATTTTCAAATCATGGGGAAGTTCCCTGTGTTTGCTCCTTCCCACCCTCCAGGTTTCTGCAGGTCCGCAAACAGGTCAGGATCTTTAAAAATAGTTCTGGAGCTGAAGAGCACAGTGCTCGCATGCTCTGATGTCCTTGCTATACTTGCCTGTGGTGTGGCTCTCCAGTCGTGGCTTGGCCTTCGGACATGCGTGGCACAAACCCCAGGTGGCTGCAACGGTAAGCATTTGCTTTGCCTCTTTACCCAGCTAACCCACAAAATGGCCAGAAACAGTGCTGTCGGAGTAAGGACAGAGCTAAGTTTGCCTTAGTGCCGCAACAGTTTCCTTTTTTAGTCCTAGCATTTCATTGGAAAGAAAACAAATAAATAAAACTACAAGACCCTCAGAGCCAGGGCACAGCTTTGCCTGCCTGTTCACATATGTCTGCAGACATGCATACATACCCTCGCTATCAGATATTTACTGATAGCAATGACTGCCTCTTGGCTTACAGGCATACAGACTATGCTTACAGGCATAATTTAGGCTCACTTGCTAGTTCAGCCCAGTGACCCAACCACAGTACTTCAAACTTTACAAACCACCTGATGTCTACCAACTGCTGAGGTTTCCACAGAGAAGAGATCAGCTTTAGCCTCATCCTGCTGGGGTGCAGCCGTATTTCCGTGCCGGTGCTCTCCCAGCTCAGCCATGCCACTGACGTGCATTTGTGCAGGCTGAGGCTCAGCAGTCGTGCGGCTGGCTTGGGGACAGGAAGGTGCCCTCAAGAGTGAGCATCACCACCTAAGGCAGCAGCATCAGCTCCTCGGAGCCTGCAGTGCTGCCCTGGCTGCCCAGGCTCGCAGTGGAAAGACCTGAATGAGGGCGACCACACGGCCATGGGTCACATTCCCAGTGTTGTTGCAGCTATGGCCTAAAATGATAAACTGGTCTAGGAAAGGCGAAGCCTAGAGAGGAACAGGTGGTTTTTAGTCTCTAGTCTGTCCTTCGTTTGCTATGCACGCTTGGACACGTCGTGTACCCTTGCTCTGCCTGAGCTTCCCTTGCTGCGTAACACAGCGCTTACCACACATGAATACCGTGGGCTTTCATTCAACAGCATTAGCTGACTGCTGGGAGAGCCTTGACAGGAGCCTTTGTGTTGCCCAAAGTGCTGAAGAGCTGCCATATATTAGCAAGGGACCTTCCTGCACTGGAACTTAAACAAGTAGCTACCAGGTGGGGTTTCTCTTCTCTGGAGGGTGTTAAAAGATATAAGAAAGAGCAAGACTCCAGGGGCTCAACTTGTTAATACACTAGGACTTTATTAAAGTCTAAAAGGAGTACCTTGAAGGAAGATGGTGTTTCTCATATATTAATAAAGTCTAGTAACAATAAGAACAATATTTAAAAAGGATTGCATAATGTTGTTAACTTCACCTTAAACCTAGTGTTACAATTACGAATGAACCGTATGGGTTCATACCTCCCTCAAATGAATCATGCGCAGTGTGTTTCCTTCACGTTTTCTCTTGATACAGGTATGACCACAGCCTCCCCTGTGCTGAGAATAGTTTTAACATGGAGGTCTGGCTCAGTGTCCGTGTTCTAGGTTTGAATGGCCAAATGTCTCCAACACAAGCACTTTAGAAAAAGGGCTGTCTGTATACACAGGGCTGCTGCAGTGAATTCACACATCAAACCGCAGCTCAAGGTCTTAGTCATTTTGTTGGTACTGAAACTAAACCATTTGTGAGGACCTTGCTTCAGAGAGTGGTGACAAGGTAAGCACTAGTCAGCCCAAAAAAAGGCAGGTTAAGATAGTATCATAGTCCTCTGTCCCCCTCGCCTCTCTACCTGGCAGCTATCCATCCTGCATCTCCCCCCCGATGCTGCTGCCCATGCAGCAGAGACACTGGGCTCCAGCGCCTGGCTGTGCCCCCCAGCTTCTGCACAAAGGCCAACAAGTCACCCAAAATCCATCTTCATTGACCCCTTTAAACTGAATTGCCAGATGTTACTCCGGAGCAGTCGAAGCTGAGGCCCGCGAGCCACTGCCCTCGTGCCACCCTGCTGATGCTGTGAGAGAGGCCATTCGCTCTGTGAGCGGGTGGACTGGCCAGCTTGGGCAGTCTTTAACCACGGAGCAAGATTTGTCAGCGCCTGCCAAAGCCCAAAGTCTTGACCAAACAGAAAATATCTTCTCAGGGTGGAATCAGCTATTGCAAAGGGAAAAAGTGCTTTCCCGCAGGGAGGACCACCTTCCCAGGCACCGCGTGAGTGTGCAGGAGGAGAGCCCACTTTCCCAGCCCACCGTCGGGCTCACTGCCCAGCGTAGCCCCTTCCTTTGAGCTTTTAGCTGGTGGGTCAAAAAGCGAGTGTGACAGAGGAAAATACAAGCACCTCGGGAAGAGAGAGAAGTGCAAAACCCAGCAGGTAAAGGGCATTCCCTCAGCCTGAAAATGTAGAGCCCAAAAAACTTCATTTCCTTACACACCGTTTGCACCAGCATCCTTTCAGCTAGTCTCATCTAAGTACCTGGATGTTAACCTATGGGCCAGGCAGTGAGCTGCGAAGTCCTGACTGGTTTTTCTTCCTCCCCTAAGGGAGAGGAGCCGTGTTATTCCCCAGTATTTCTGGAAGGGGGCACTCTGGCACCAGGATTGCAGCACAGCAAGCCGCTGTCTGCGGCAGGGGCTGCTCTCTGCTTCTGTTTGCTCCTCAGCCCAAAAGGGAAGCTGTTAGGAAAAAATAAACAGTTTATATTCAGCTTTGAGACAGAGACATTAGAAGAGAAGGATAAAGTGGAGCTCTAGGGACAAAGATAATGTAGCAGTGAATTTATTGAAATGTCAGGGCAAATGGGAATGACATAACCAAATAATCAAAAGGGGAAAAGAAACGAAAGTAACCGAGATGATAAAAAATTAAAATGGCAAACACAGCACGACAAGGAGCAATTACCCCGGGCTGCAAGAAAAGAAAATGTACAGCACAGAGATATACCGAGCGTAGTGGTAGAGCGCAGTTCGAAATGAAAACAATAAAACAAAAATATAATTAAGAACAATTCAAGCCACCCAGATGCATTCATAGTTCAGCTCAGATGCCAAATTCAGTTAATAACTGCTTCCAGCTGCTCAGCGATGCACAGCCATTTCTCATTGCAGCCTCTGCGTTGGAGCTGGGGAGAGCATCGGCCCTGCAAACAGGCACCGCTCTTACGGCACAGGCCCTGGAAGAGGGCAAGGGAGCAGAAGGGAATTAAAAGAGGGAAAGAGCTCAGTTATGCTGAGCATAATCAGGACTACAACATAGTCTACTGAACCCTTCTTGGGGCTGGGTACTTGGCGGGGGGGTAGGGGGGTGCTGCAGCTTTAGAGTCTGTGTATCCTCTGTACGGTGATTCCTCTGTACGGTCTCTGCCTTCGACCGCGATGCCTGCCCCACATCTCCCCTCGCAGCCACAGTTTCTTCTAGTGAGAGAAAGATGAGGGCATGAGCCTTAAGAGCAAGCAGCCCTTTACAGAATGGGGCTCAACAGCAGCCTGTGTGCTTCCTCTCAATATGGGGCCTGATAATAATACCACCAGATACCTTTAATTTTCCTTCTTTTTTGTTGTTGATATTGTTTAGCTGTGTATTAGGATCCACCTTGTCCTGAGTTTCTTTTTTTTTTCTTCCCAAACCAGGAGGGCTCACAATTTAACTATTTCATGTTTAAACGCAGAGATTCCCCAGCCCCTGCCCAGCCACTGTGTGAGTGCGCACACACACACACATACACATGCACACACATTTGCACGCTCACACACACACACACACACACACACTCTAACATGGTTGCAGCACCTGGGACTTGATGGAGACCATCAACTGCGAGCATGCAGGCATGAATTTGCAGTGCTAGCAACTCCTAAGTTTCCCAGGGGATGATGTTTGTCCTGTAAGACAAACCAGTCCTAATAGAACCGTATAACCTTTCTGTCACTGCTGGGAGACAGGGCATGAAGACTGTCAGCAAGAGAGTGTGAATAAAGCAAAGACAGAGAAGAGGCACAGGGGGGAGCTGGATAGCTTTTTTCCGCTCCATCCCCTTTTTTAATTAACAGCAAGTCTAGCCTGTGATGCTAGAAATGGCCTGTGTTTGTTAATCACAGCTCATTTGGTTGTGTAGGAAGACATAAACAGAGCTTTGTGTGTGACTGGTCGGAGCTGCGGGGCCAGCCTCCTGGATTATTTTCACTGCTCCCATCAACAGCAGCTCTTAACGTATTTATACCAGACCACAACTCCAGAGGGTGCTGCTGGAGTTTTCTGTGGTTGGGCTTTAGCTGAGAGAAAAGAGGAATTCAGCTATGCTGTGCCTGTCCTCAAGTCCCTGCTATGCAGTCCTACTTCCAGCAATACTTCCCATCCTTGCCAGATGAGGTAACTACGTTTGCATTGTGTCTTCTACAGCTTACTTTGCTCCTGCTCTACCCACTTGCTGGTGAAAGAGCAGAGACCTCTGCTCCAATCTTCTAGCACCTCTAGTCGCCTATCCACTCCTTCCCTAAGCAGCTCCACACAGCCCCCTCCTCACCTGCCTGCCAAAAAACCTTTAGTAGCCAGCTGGCAGGTGTGCAACCAGCTTCAGACAGCGGCCCCCCCGCCCCATCCCGTGCGTCCTGCCTGTCTGGCCACCTTCTTCAGTTCACATTGCCTGTCTTGGGGCTGTTGGAGCTTTCTCCCTCCTACTCACGCTTGCCTGCTTGTTGCTGATCGACTCCACTTGTCCCTCCTCAATGTACGCATTCCCCTGCAGCCTCTCCCATCCCACCACCCCCACGACACAGGCAAGAATTAGCAACAGAGGCAACTCTTGTGTTTGCACTGGGAGTCCAGCTCATGTCTGGGAAGCCCAATAGCAACTGATAGCATTTTATTAAAGGCAAAGTGATCAAGAAGGGGAAAAGAATCAAGGGTTAACTTGTCATAAGACCAAGAAAAACAGTGTACCAAGAACTGAACAGTATATGACTGACAGCTCTGTAGACTGTCTACTGTCTGTAGGCCCAGCTGTTTCAGATACAGCTTTTAAACTATTTAAGCTGAGTCAACCATTTGAAGTGCCTTGGTTTCTCTACCTATTGACTCAGCACCAGACTGCTGCACTAGAGATCGCTGAGATTATCTGTTCAGGTGGGAGGGCAAGAACCCAGTTTTGCTCCATGTAACTCATGCCAACACAGCAGCTCTCAATGATGGTAAACTTTTAAAGAAAGTTTGTAAGTGGTTCTTCAGGACCACTCTTGCATTTAAAATCTTCAGGCTACATTGATCTTTTGCTGCTGGGGAAACCCAGTTTACTTTCTTCCTTGTTTACTTAGAATCCTGATTCGGCTTTGAGATGAATAGTAGCAGCAGATAGGAAAGTCTGTCATTCAAACCTCCTGTGATGCCAATATTGTCCCTTGGGCCTGATCTGCCATTCAACAATGGCTTCCATGGCAAGATACCATGTGCCTGTCACAGGGCTGTGCTGGTACTGCTGGATAACCAGAGCCTTCACCTGGAAAAGTGAGTAAGCCAAGGGAGGCTTTCAAACCAGACCTCTCTGAGACCCTGCCATACCTTTTGCCCACCTTCACCCCACATACAGGGACCTGCTGCCATCTCCCCAGAAGTAGGCTTCTGGCTCTCTGTGGTCTGTGGTATGCCTCCTGTGGCTCTTGGCCACTCAAAGATTTTTGGTGTGTGTATCACAAGGTCAAGAAGATGGATCCCCAACCTTCCCACCCTTGGACATTGAGGGCAATTTCTGGCTGCATATAAACATGACTCAAAAGCTCCAAGAGGATTTGCAAAGGTTTGAAAAGTTAATACTTACCTAGTTTGGTCTAAATTGCCATAATCACTCCACACCCCTGCAACAGGTGGTTTATCCAGGAGCTACAAGCATCATCTTATTCTTATTCTTATTCTTAGGAGAACAACTATGTGTCCCTGCTAAGCCAGTTGCATTGCTTTGCTGGTGGTGGTGAGTGAACCAGATACAATGTTTTCATCATCTCTCAGCTGAAGATGGGGAAGGAACTGAATAAACTCAGGTAGTAAATATTCTATTTCTCTTCCACTGTCAGATCTGAGCCAACAAGAAAATCTTTGGCTGGTATGGGAGAGTTGGGGAGCAACCACTGAATGACTGTTAGGTTATGAATTTAATGATATGTGAGGCAGGCTTCACTGAGAGCTTTGTTAGTTGCATCCTTCTCTGCTGAGGTGGGCATCTACATGCTTCACTGTTTTCTACTTGTGACTGAAGAAGACTCATGGTCTCTTGGAACTTGGCTGCTGGTGTGCGGCCAGGGGGACAGCATCCCACAGTGAGCAGCGTGAGTTCTTATCTGAGGTTAGAAAGAGGGGTATTTGAATTCGTGCTCATTGGATGATTGCAGATGAGTATGAGAAGTCACCAAAGGTTTTGAATGTATGGGTTCTCCAGCTGTGCTGTGGTGATTCACAGCATCATACCCTAATTCTGTGCCTGACAGAGATTTTACATCAACAGGAAGTGTTTTTTCTCCATCATGCTAAAGCTATTGTGGACTACCTCAGACATTTCAACACTCTCAGAGATAGATGGCCAAGTCAAGGAGATGATGCTCGGCTATGTAGCAATATGTGTATGTGGCAATATAGTTGTACAAGGCTAAGAATTTCTGCCATGTACTTTTCATCGGTGTAATAGAAAGAAAGATCAAGTCAATCGAGTCTAATAGTGATTATGCATCTAATTTTTGTTCAGCCAAAACAACGTCAAGGACAAGTTTTTCAAGAGCTCTTGACTATGGCAAAAAAGTGCTAGCTCCTTTTTTTTTTGGCTGCTACTCTCATTAATTAACATGATTTGTGCTTCCATTGTGATAAGAAGCACTTCAGAAAGATGCCAAATATAAATATAAAAATTAACAGCAAAGTGAGATCAAATCAGAAGATGCTGGCTGAGGTAGACACAGCTAAGCTTTCCCACATCATCACTTTATTGTATTCCTTTCTTTAGTTGGCCCTTCTCTAAGGAGATCATAAATCCCTCAGAGAAGAGTAAGCCTTACTGTTGGGGCTGCTAATGTGAATGAAGATTGCTGAATCATCCCCCTGGCCTTCTTACCTATCTGCAGAATATCTAGAACACTTTGAGGGCTGGCGTAAATTATGAAAAAAATACACCTGACCGTTTAGTTTTAAAGTTCTTCAAAGGTAAACTGTTTCTCTGAACTTTCTGAAACCACAAACCTGTGCAGGAATAATATTCAGATACAGTTCAAAAGCATCCAAATCCCTCTTCAGACTCCAAAGTCTACCACTTGGATGCCACGCATCCCTCAAAACCACTACACAGCTGCATGGGCCCATAGATCACATGCCCCTTAGCATACCCTACAGCCAATAGTTTGAACCTTTGGAGGTGCAGTTCATCCATGAAGCCCCCTTTTCTAAACCTTCCTGGCAGCCCTTGTAACACTGGGGTGTGGCACCCGTAAGTAATGTAAACAACTCACATCATCCTTATCAAGAAAGAACGTAAACAACAAATTTAATATTGGGCCTAAAGTCTTAAAATAACTGGTTAACCTCCTTTTCCTCTTCTCATTCTCTTCCCTCTCCAGAAGCTTATACCTTCATCTTGTCAGTCCAACAGCCTTAGAACTAAAATAGGTACATTTTATCTGACCTTATTAATTGCTGCTAAAGAATACATTCCATGCTTGCTAATAGGAATATATCATGGGCAGCAAAAAGTGTTGAGCATGTTGATAATAATTAGCTGTGACTTCATGTAATCTTTAACTGAAGCAGTTCCGCAATCTGGGCATTCATCCACTCTCTCCCTTTTTCTCTCCCTCCCACGTGGAAGCCTTTCTGTTGAATAAGCACTGAGCTCGTCTTTTACCATAGTAAGGGGAACAGAGCCTCTCCTTTGCCTTGAGGCCTCTTGACAGGCACTCTTGAGATCGAACTTCCTCTAAAAAACACCAAGAGTCAAAAGTTATTGATGGGAGGGAAGGGTAAAATCAACAGAGGAACACAAAAACAGAGACAGAGAGAGAGAGCGAGAGCGCATGACTGCAGGCTTCATAAGAAACTGGGATAAAAAAATACAATAATGTTTAGTTCCTGTGTGTTTCATTTCCCTTTATTTATTCATGATGCTTGTGCTTCCTCCATCTTCCTGGTATTTGTAGGGCGGAATTAATTTTGCTGTCCTTTGCAGGACACTAGTAGAGATCAGAGAATGGGTCCATGACGCCACACATTCAATTCCCATTAACACTCAACCTTCCTCCTATTTTTGCCTTCCTCCAACTCCACATGTTATGTCTCACATCAGGCATGAAGATTCCAGTCTCTTGAGGAGGCTAATCTTTTCCTGAGATAAAACCAGTGACAACAATTTATGCAGTCTCCTGAATGGCAGAATAATGAACTCATTCTGAGACTGAACTGTGGACCTTATCCTGCCAGCACTGTCAGCCATCAATTACTATAATGAGAAGTACATCCTGAACCTAAGACTCGTACTATAAGCATTTCTTCCTCAGCGTTAATACATGGCCATTAATGTAACAACCCAAGAAATCACAGGGAAAATATCGATGGAATTTATATTACTTGACCTGTGAAAGAAAAACACCAAGTGTAGCAGAGGCAGGAGCAAACTTTCTGTTCCACATGGCTCATTCCTGGTAGTAAGACATGCCAGTAAGACTGGAGCATGCTGAGAAGGGAGAGCTGGAGGGGTTCAAGACGCTTCTGTCTGCTGCAGACATGACAAAGTGGCTGGAGAACAAGGACCAGACCATTCTCTGCCTGGAAACCAACAGCCTTTTTTACTTCATTGTTTCTGTTCCTCTGTCAGAACAGCACACCTCACTTTCAAAATACCTATGCTTGCCAGAAGGAAAGGTCTTGCCCTCCCTGAGATTCTTTTCACGCTGTTCAATTAATTTTATTAACACCCTATAGACTCAGTCCTCAGGTCTTCAGATAAAAATGTTTCATCATTACAACTGTTTCACAATAAGAGCCATGCAAAACCTACTAATGGTTTGTGTGTGCTGCTGTTAATTACCTTGTCAGAAACCCTAGGAAAGCCTGATAAAATGAGCTGTATTTAATCCCCCAACCAGAGGAATTCACTCAAACAAGCCAAGCTGACTCAGGCCATTGCAGGGAGTTTTGCTAACAGTGTTGTATCCAAAGGGTAGCATTCAATGCGCACATGTGGAAGAGACCAGGCTGTCCTACACTGCTCTTAAAAGTGTAAATATGACTCTCATTATTGTGCTATTTCTGTATCATCAGTGCTCCAGGAAGGCAGGGACACGTTACTTCCATTTTGCAGATAGTTTAGCTTAAGACCCATGCCCAAGACCACACAAGTATCCCTGGCTAAGGTGGGAATGTACTTTGGACCTCCTGAATTCCATCACCATCAATCCCTTTCTTATCTCAGCCTCAATGCTGAACAGGGTCTATACCCAACCATAGTGCACTGCATAACCCAGGTCAGAACTGAAAGGGAGACAAGGGACCAGTGGGTAACAGGTGATGCAGACTTCACCTCCCGGTGTGCCTCAAGAGCTGCAGGCAAAGAAGCTGGATCTCTGGGAGCAGAATTCACTTGGTGTGGTCGAGGCCCAGAGGCTGAATGAGAAACACATGAAGAAACCCCTATTCAAGGAATCTTTCACTGAACTACACTCCTAGATTCCCATTTACAAACAATATATTTGAGACATGACAGCCCCATCCTCCCCCTTTAATGCTCATTTTGTGACGAGGGGGTAAGCGAGGCAACGAACAAGACTGACTTTCTAAACATGGAATGCTGTAAGGACAATGCATGATCCAGGGTGCAGTAGTGAACCTGTACTGAGGACATGATATGCTCTATGACCAAAGTGCTCAGCTGAAGTTCAAAATCTTTGTGGTGTAGGACTTAGAATTTTTTATAGCTCTCTAGTACTTTTTGCTGCTGGCTTGGGCAAAACTTCTCTATTTAAACTAGCAAAACTTGTGAAATTGAAACATTCCTGAGAGGAAGTAGAAGGGTAAATGTGAATGGGTAACCATAGAATCATAAAGATTGGAAAAGACCTCTAAGATCATCAAGTCCAACCATCAACCCAACACCACCATGCCTCCTAAATTTCTGAATCCTGTTCATCATATAGTCTGGCACACCCCTTGTCCTGGGGTTTGCTGTGGTTTAGATTACCTGGCGTCATGAAGATTCAAAGGAAACAACATAAAAACTCTCTGAGCTTCTCAGTGCATTTCCGTCTCTGAGCTCCTCAAAGGGACAACTGCAGGCTTCATCCTACAGACCCTGCCTGGAGACTGTCATTGCTCTCCCCATTATATCTTGGCTGAGTAACAAGAAACTTTCCAAGATGAGTGAGTAAAACACACATGGCATTTTGAAGCAGGGCAATTATGTGATGAAGTATGTAACCAACATTTGTATTGTGAATACTGATGATAGGCTGATAGGGCCATGTTGATACCATCAGACCTGGAACAGATACCAACATGGTGATGCTGGGATGCTCGATTTGTCCATCCCGGTTGTTCTCTTGCTGGCAACTGAATGCACCCCAGGCCTCCTGACTGTGGAAACAGGTCATACATGCATGGTATGATCAGAACAACAGGTTTGGCTAATTGTCCTGCTCCAGGCTGTAGTAATAAAGGGCAGGCATGCATGGACAGCTGTGATTACGTCATTTACATCTATTACCTCTTTTCTCATGTTTTGATCCTCCTTTCTCCACCCCAGTCTTCTCCCAAATAAACAAACCACCCCTAATTACTTCCCCCCTCCTCAATCCAAATTTGGCTACATCCATACCCAAATTCTGTACCTCTGATAATGTTACGTAGGTAATCTTAACCTTACACGACATTACTGGTACTCCTACATAGGCACTGTAGGCCTTGCTAGATTCCACTCCCCAGAAGGTCCACAACCCTCCCTTACAGTTTTCTGTGAAGTCTGGTTATTCCTCACATAATTCACTTTTAACCATCTGTGAAATCCATCCATTCCTCACAGCGCTATATGTAACTTTTGTTGGCTTCTCACATTGGTAGCTGTCATGTCTGGCAATTGCTCATGTCATGTCCAGCAGTTTCTTATGTCCTGTTCAGGTAGCTCAAAGGCAGGTCAAGGCATAGTCATCTGCCTGCAGCCTTAAAAAGTACTACATGATTTTCAGGCAGCCTGCGATGTCCACACCAGCTGTGTGCTGCAAGAACCATGGAGTGGTATGAGAAAGTCTGGACAGAATGGGACTAAAATCATCCTGGACCTTACAGAAGCTCTGACAGGAACCCAGGTGCATCAGGATTCACAGCCAGGCTGTATTGCTCAGCAGGGAGATTTTAGATGGTAAACGGTTCCCTGCATCAATCTATTGGTGTGTCTGGGACAAAAGCTATCGTTTGTGCTACATAGGTGCACAACCAACATTCACAGCATAATAACCAACCATTTCATGTGAGAACGATATTTTGAACAACTGAGGTGCAAACGTTCTGCCCCACAGCTGCCGTGGTCTGATCAAGCACCCAGCTTCCTAGTCACGATTCACGGGTTTGTGTCAAGGGCAGTCAGGTTTCACTAATATCTATACTTTCACTTCCTTTGGCTTTTTGCAAAAGCAACAAACTTTACTTGTCTGACAAAGGACATAAATTTTGAACTTGAACAGAAAAAGAAAGAAAAAAGAACTGCAAGTGCAGTACTTTTAAAGTGAGGATGGTTTCCATTCCGTGCAGAGCACTGGCATACACACAGAATAGCCCCTTCTCTTACAAAACCTTGGCACCTAACCTCCAATCCAAATACAGGAGCTACTACCCCTTGCTAAGAAAGAAAATGCACAGGAGTCAGGGTATGCATGTGTGTAAGATGTAGGAATGAAGGCTAAATGGTCAGTGCAGAAGAGTATCTATCTCCACTACAGATAACTCTTTGTGTAACATCCACATTAAGCAGGAGGACAGTGTTTCACCTTGCAACAGACACACCACAAAAAGGGATTCCTCCCTTCCCAATGCTGGCTGTTAGAAACCTCAAGAGCTGAGAGGGGCTCACCAGTGGAAGTCAAATATCCTCTAAGTCTCTTCTGAAGCCCAGAAAAAGGAAAAAGAAAATCTTCTTTACTTCCTTAGTAAAATCAGGGGAATTGCAAAAGTAGTCCTGAAATAATTCCTGGACTTGGCTTGCTGCACTAGTTGAGTAGAAACGCAGCACTGCAGTTGCTGGCTCCTGAAAGTGATTCTGAAACCTGGCTTAGTAGTCCAGCCTCTTGTCCTGTCCTAGACATCCGTCTTGTCTTGACATCTCCTGGTTAAAATCCTTATTACCACCTTCTTTTCCCACCATAAAAAAGAAATGGTGATTGTGAGCTTTGTTTTGAAGTTGAAACACTGTCATTATCCCCAGTTCAGGAAAAAAACACATATGTGGGAATAATGGAGTGTGTAGGTGTGATCAGCTGTCTGAAGCCAAGGCTAGAGGCAAATCAGATCAGATCAGATCAGATCAGCGTGGCTAGAAATGTGACAAGGTATAATTAACATTGGATGATTACTTAATTTCACTATTGATTTTTGTTAATAGAACTTTAAAAAAAAATGAAGTTAAGAAGAATCCCATGCCTTGCACCCTGAGTGGTCTCTGTGTGCCCTTTCCACTCTGAGTTCAGAGCAGCACCCAAGCCCTGGTGCCAGTGCCGGAGCACACCTCTAACGGCCGCAGGCTCACCGGGCTGCATGCCCGCAGGCTGCTTGAGGCACGTGGTGATTTCACCATGGATATTCCCAGCCTGATGTGTTCCCTCACCCTCAGTGCAGGGCAGCCCGGGACTTGACGTTGTCCTTGGCTCCCAAAATGAACAGTTGGCTCCAGAAGAGCTTGATTCAAAGAAAGGTCTGGAGGATGTTAGCTACTGCAAGCCAAACTGCTGGCAGGTCATTAGCTGCCCACTGTGTCTCTCTACTCTCTGCTCCACTGACCAAACCAGGCTTCGAAATATCCCAAGCCTCACAGCACTTGCTGATGTCCCAGATCAAAGCCCTACTGAGTACATTTGGTTCCCTGGGGAGCTCGGCAGTGTGTTTGCCATGCATAGCCTCATGGCCAAAGCATGTTTCTTTGATTTGATTGTAGGATTCTACAATTCTATGTTTGGTGAGGGAGACTTGAGTCACAAGGATGGAATGCCCAGACTTATGGAAAAAAAACCCCCATAACCAGGCTTCAGCTGGGATTACCAGAGTCATCCAGAGTGCAGTGAAGGACTTCACTCTTTGCACTGAAGTGATGGCATCAGCCCCCTGTGCCTCTGGATCTGACCATGCAGAGACGGCTCACAAAGCACCTGGTGGCTGAGGAGCACGGGTCGCTTCCCACTGGCCTCAAATCCTACCACAGAGCACTGACTTGCACTTCCAGCACCAACTTTTGCATTTGAAAGGCAACTTGGGCATCATGGAGACAAGCAAACGACACCTGGCAGTCGTAGCAGGAGCCTCCAGCACACTGCCAGCCCCACTTTGCCTGAAAGCAGGCTCCTGCAGCTCAGCCAGAGCAGCTCTTGCCCTTGTGGTCAGCAGAGTCAGGGCTGGGACAGGGCTGTTTAACTCCAGTGTACAAACCTGATATCCACAGCACAAATGCTGGCTGTAGTCCTTTCCCTGCACTTCTTGCCATCCATCTCAAGTGCCTTCTTGCCGCACACCGGTCTCATGGCCCTGCTCTGACACCTCCTGGAAGTCCCTGCAAACATCCCCACACTATTTCTTGAAAAACACAGACTTCAGCACTACAAAGGAAGCCTGAAAACGTCACAGCCAATGCACTGGGGTCTGTGGGAGCAGAATTATTTCTTCACATCGAGTAAACAAGTTGTTATGCAGCAAATCAATTCCTCGCTCCACAGCTGGTCCTGGGGAGCCTGAGCTGCCCACATCACCGCTCATTCAGTGCAACCCCAGCAGAGGCTTTGGCAAGACTTCCTCACTCAGGTGCCTGAGCCGAAGTGCTTGAAGGGATTTAATTGAAGGCAGAGCATGGATTTCATGCTTTCCCTCAGGCTCCTCAGATGGAGCTTCTGCCTTTGAAGGCAGGCCCTATTCCCACGGGCAACAGTGGGAGCAAACCCTCGAGGTGCCGGCACAGCGCTCCCCAGGGACACCAAGCCTGGCGTGGGGAAGGCGCTCCCACCGACGCCAGGCAGAGGGAGGCCAGGGAGCTCAGCGCCCATTTGAAGGCTCCCAGCACCTCACGTGGAAGGGGACCGGGACCAGGAGCTGGCAGTCAGCCAGTAAATGCCTGTGGAAATCACCATGAAACAACAGCCTCAAATCGGTTTCCCATCTGGGGCAGGCCAGGAAACGATTTTGGATCCAGGCGCTAGGTCTTGCTTTTCTTCCTGAGGGGAATGAAAGAATTGGAGGAGAAATCAAAACTGCAAAGGAATATGAGAACAGAGATAACATCTGAAGGAGGAGACCTTCTCCAACAGGTAGTAGTCTGTGAAATACAACATTTGGCAGTGCAGGAAGTCTGTTTCTACTTGAACTCTTTTTTATTCCTATTACCCAATCCTTCTGTAGAAGTTTTAATTAAGAATGTATTTTTCATATTCAAATAGCTCTCCCTCCAAGCCTGCATTTAAAGATAGTTTGATACACTTACTTTTTAGCTTAATTTCACTACGATAGTTTCCTTTCAATATTTGCCTCTTGAGAGGTAGAAAGGGCACTATTCACGTGCCTTTTGGAGCAGCTGGGTCTTCACTTTCTGGGACAATTATGCGCACTCACAGTGCTGCAGGGATAAAGCACTTTTGATAACAGCAGAAAATGGCTCAGAAGTTTCTCCTGTTCAAAAATGTAACATTACGCACTTAGGATGATTCAGGCAAACATGGATCTTAAAAGACAATGTCTGTGAAGGTGCCAGGCAGGAACTGCTAGCTGTATGTCATAGAGGCAACTTTCAAGATTAAATAAATATTTACTGCAATCCTCTTAAGATCTCCCAATCTGTACTTCCAATTGCTTCATCCTGTATATATCTCGGAAAAATACTGGAATTATATTTCCTACAGTGCACTTCTGTAGACTTTCAAGTCCAATTGCCCCCCCGTTAGAAAACTCTCTTGTTGAATCAGGTGTCTCTGAATGGTCCAAGTCACACGTACAAAGTACATCCTGAGTTCTCGTCTTTGAATAGTAATACCCGGTGGACATGCTTTTTGGTAACATAATGTAAAATGGTCTCTCTTCTTCACTTGAAAAAAGTATCTTCCACTTCTGAAACTACTTTGTCCAGATGAAAAGCTGATGTATGCCTTTATAATTGAAAACAAACAAAAAAAATTTGCAGAATCTGCAAACAATTAGACTGATAGGAATTTTCTAGAAAGACTTGTATGACCCAATATGTAGTAACCAAAATAATCTTTGTTTAAGACATCCTCCAGAAAGCAACTTGTAAATGGACTACTGATTGAGAATTCCTCTAAACTACTGCAGTTTGGGAATTTTAGCTGCAGGCCACATCTGTTTTTCTAAATAGGTTTTCCAAGTCTTTTACTTTGTAACAGCTGTTGATTACATAAATACTAATTGCACCACTGAACAATAGTTGTCTCTATTGAACTGCTCGGTAGATAATGAAAATAGACTGCAGATATAAGAAAGCCCATCTTCAAGTTCTTCTGTTCTGCTAGGCATCTCCATTCAAAAGGTTTATCCTTTACTGACATTAACGTACTCTTTTTATGATAATAAGTGAAAATTACTTCACAATTACTTCAAAAGCAGTAATTATGTTTTAGAAACAATGCCTAATTTCTACTTAGATTTGTTTACCTTTGTCTGGAGCCATTTTCATTACGGAAATTGCATTGTCAGACTACTGGCAGACCTCTGAAATAAAATGAGAAGGCTCATTTCTGTTACTATCAATCTCCATTTCACTTCCAAGTATTTTACCAGCTCCAGCAGCACATTGTGGAAGTCCTTCAAGGAAAAAAGGTAGAATTTAATGAATAACAACATTTTTATGACAGCAAACAGTTTCTACTGCATTGGGTTCCTTTTCTTTTCCAATCAGAAAAATAAGTGTACTGTATGGAATTTTCAAATGTAAATAGAGGTTAATAAAAGGTACTTACCCAGAACATAGGATCATGGAATCGTAGAATGGTTTAGGTTGGAAGGGACCTTCAAAGATCGTCTAGTCCAACCCCCTGCCATGGGCAGGGACATATTTCAAACTGGAAAAGCCTTTTATAGATTGAGAATGGAAACCGCAGTCACGCTACATATCCATTTATGCATACCCGCTCCTTGGAAGACTCTGTATTTTTTGTTTCTTCAGCTCAAAATTGCTGGTTTTGTCTGCATCGCTTTTACAGTGGTGTAAATCTCTTTATTTTATTTAACTTATTCTTGATCTACATTGAAAAAGTTGTGATTCACTTTCCTTCTACCAAATAAGTTGCTGTGGGAAGACATTTCATTATCCAGTGTAAAGATCCCTTTTTGACATATGAGATGATACCATAAAGAGTCACAATCTCTTAGGCGTCAAGATGAAAAATGATGAGCAAATTAGATAATTAAAACCTCTGTTTTAGTTCATAATGTCACAGAAAGCCAAAACAGCATTTCAGTTTCTCTTTACTTGCCTCCCCCCGCTTTCTGTCCCCCTGCTCATTCTTCCGAGCTCCTACAAACATCTACCAACCTCCTTCCAAACAAACCTCAAAAAGCCCCCAAGGCCCCACAGGCTTGGGGGAAAAAAAGGACTCTACTGGATGTTAAGGAACAAGTGCTCAACACAGTACTAGCTTTATGATATTGTACAATTATCTTCATCCTAACACCCCATGAACCTTCCACTCTTTTGTACCCCAGTAGTTAGGCATATCCCTCCGTATGACAGGAACTAACATCTTTACATGTCCCCTTGCAAACAGCTGCATCTAAATTGATATAGTTGATTAATAATACAATTAGACTAAGCTTTCTAGTTTTTCCAGCCAAACAGCAGCTGGTCTAACCAAAATAATACTTTTCCCTGTAAACTTTGCCTCACTTATGGCTAACACATTTTGCATTTGGCCAACTAACAATTAGTGGTTTCTAGCAATGCTGATAAGGTCTTTTAGCCATTAGTCATCCATTTGCTTGACACGAATACACTGACTAGGATTAAATGAACTGTGTTTGATTGCTTTCCTCTTGGCTATCCAAAGGCAGTCCTAGTTACCTGCTCCTTTTTTTCCTGAAGTATACATATAAAGAAAAAATAATTTCTCATCATTTTTTTCTTACTTCTGGTATTAATGGTACTGACAAACTGTTACCAAATTGTGCTCATTTCTAGATTACTCATATTTTAAAACATTTGTATTTCTTTGTTACTGTATTAGCTAATCTGCAAGCTACCTCCTCTGTATTATTTGGTACTTTTATAATGAATCTTCCCGAGTAGTCAATAGTTCTAGACCAAGTGACTCTCTACTGTAAGGACATTAATGTTTTTCTCTATGGAGATGATGCTATTTTGTGTCTGGATTAATTTATTGCAGGTTGGTGTATTCATATGGCAAAAGAGTTGTTACAGTGACTGGAGTTGGTGGAGGATTAAAAGGTATAACCTTAACTCAGGTTTGATCTCACTTTACTAAGTCACATGGATAGAGTTATATCATATATTTACATTAAATTAAAGGAATTGGAGCTGTGATTCTGGGACCATTCCAGACATGTCTCATCAGAGTTTGAAACAGATGCTTTTAAGTCAGAAATTTGCTTTTCCCATCTAAGCAAGAAGTTGGAGCTGAAATGTCCTATGGAATGTTAATTAGTTGTTTTGGTTGCTTCCATGATCAAAGTCTTCAAATAAGTGGAATTATAACATTTCTATTGGATGCTTGTAAGAGAAATTGGTAATACAATTGGTAGAAAATTATTTAAAGATTTCTACTAATTTCAGTAACAGGAGTAACTTCAGCGGCTTTGTCGGGTCAAAAGAGTAGACGCACTGTATTTGGTTTTGTCAACTCATTTTTGGCGATGCCCATTGATCATGTAAGGAATGACCAGGGCAGAAGGGCCACCATGCATGGGTGACTCACAGCAAGCTTTTGTTTATGCTGGCAGCTGGGTATCCTCCAGGAACTCAGCTAAGATACAACTCCCACAACTTCAACTGCCTCATGCCCTGTGTCAGGCAACAGCAATGATGGCGTAAAACCATCAGGATAGCGCAGCTTGGACAGGATTATAGATATGATCCATATATGTCATCACTTTCACCAAAGCAAGAGATAGGTCAAAAACTGTGATGGATACAAGAAGGTGCAAAGCGGAAGAATGGAGAAAAAAGTAAACATAGTACACTGTTATGTGTATTATCAAACATAATTATACTGCAAAGTCTTCTCTGTGTTCCTCTCCTTAGTTGGAAGGGCACTGATATGTTTCCCCCCTCTGGATGGAAGGAGAGACTGGTTAGTGAATGGCAAGCAGGACTGTGGTGCTGTCAGTTACCTCTGGAGTTACAGAATATCATTTTAGTTCCTACGGCTGAAATTTTTCTGCTCTTTTTTTTTTTTTTTTTACTCTTTATGTTTTTCTTTCAATGATATAGTTTAGCATATTCACAACTGAAACAGTGTATACACAATAAAAGCAAACAAGCATGAGTTAATTTAATATGAGACAACATATGTCTCATTAACGTAAAATGCATATGCTCTAAATCATCATAGCTACATTAATTGTATCACTGTCTTCCTGATGTACAGATATATTCTAAAATGTTTTCAGTTATTCACCAGTTTAGTGTAAATAAGTAAGTAAAAGTTGAATAAACATTTTGATCTATTTATGGGAGAATTCCAAAGAAGAAAATGTATACAGGGGTTATTATATACGTCAGATACAGCTGTCTCTTCTACTACAGCCATAATTTATTATTAATACTTTAACATATACTGGTCTAAGTTCAGATAAACTCTAGAACGCCAGAAGGCATATCCTAATCCCATGACACTGTTACAAAAATACATATACCAATTAGTAACATTGATATTGTTAGTAATACAAGAGTAGCATGTATAATGTTGGTATATATAATGAGTAAAGAGGGAAACAGAAGTCAATGAAGTGTATATTAGCACTTCACTTTTCTGAATTCCTCCACTGAGTGTATATCTTTAAATCATCCATCATTTCACTAGAGCCCTGACTTTCTTCATTACAGAGCAGTAATAAAACACACAGCCAGAAGCCACCAAACACAAAATTCCCAGTACCTTCAACTCAAAGCATGCCTCCAGCACCTCCGCCCCACCGACACACATAAAGGTACACACACATACTACCCGGCATGACTGAAGCAAGGCTTCAGTAAGTAAATGGCCAAAAGACTTGTATTATTTCTTCCCCCTATCCCCCAGTAACTGTTGAACAGGATGTTAATTATCAAAACTTTTTTTCTTTAGAGTGTTTTAAAAATACTTGTCTAAAAAATTTTTAAATTTTTAAAAATTTAAAGATATGTTGCTGTCCACTAATTATTCCCCATTTTTCCTGGTGATTAAGTAGCTCAAAGTAGAACAGTGGTATAACGAGACAAAAATGTCTCTGATCTGTACAGTGGATCTTGACGATGGTGATACCTGACATGACAGAAAGCAACTCACCCATAGGTAAAACAGAGTATCCTAGTGTAGAGCTGTTGTTGTAATACCTGTCACAATCTGAGAGCTGAATATTAGCCATATAACGAACACATGCAGAAACCTGGATGCTGGTGGAGCAGAATGTAACACAATGAAGGACGGCAACATTAGTAACAGTGCTCTGCGTGCACACTGGCATCGTATAAGAAAAAACATCTCTGCTGTTCTACCTTTT
The DNA here is from genome assembly GCA_013389945.1 of Fregata magnificens. Classification (NCBI taxonomy): domain Eukaryota; kingdom Metazoa; phylum Chordata; class Aves; order Suliformes; family Fregatidae; genus Fregata; species Fregata magnificens. Next base: position 108,198 of record WAAD01035259.1, read on the forward strand.
CTACCTTTTCTTTCAAAAATGGTTACGCAGAATAGATATGAGAACATCCTGCCTCATGGCTGCATGTCAGCAAGCTTCTCCACTTTGTCTGAGCCTTCCAATGCATGTTCTTTCAGACCTTTGTATGATAAAGACCACATAATATGGTCATTTCTACACTCTCCTCAAGTTCCCATCATATTTCTAGAGGTATGTACCTCACCCAGCATCTGGAAGGCTGTGAAATTAGTCTGTGGGAAACAGTTTGCTTTTCTGCAACCCTTCTACCCCACTGCAATTTGTTCCATAGGTTTTGCAGTGAAATAATCTAAGGGACACCGATTATTGGAGTTGAAAGCTCTCCAGTGAAATTCTGATGTTATTGGCTTGTTGCAGTACCTAGTGCCAGATTTCTGTTATCTTAGCTGCAGGTGTAGACTAGCAATCACAACAATTGTCACTTGGTGGAGCCAGATTACTCTGCAAATGGAGTGTGCCTTATGAGTGGCTTGTGAAAAAGGTCTTAAAGTCAGGATTTTTAAACAGCACATTGGAGAAAGAAAGTCAGGAATCAAGGGACTTAAATCTTTTGAGAAATCACATTTTTTATAATTTTGCTTTTAGTTACTCTGGCATAGGAGAAGTAAAGGTCTTGCCAGATGAAGGAACAGCTATTGCCTTTTGTTGGAATAAAAGTGCAGTAGAGATGCATTTGGTAATTAATGTGCAAATGTGTGAGATGCAACCAAAAGCTGTCATTTTCTGGTTTTGCACAGTTTAAAGAAGTTCAGACTGTTGATGCTAAACTGTGCAATCTTTTTACTGATGATATGTTTTTAAAAAATATCTGCCATTTTTTCCATCTCTCTTAAATTCTCTTAATACAAGTGAGAAAGGACTGAATGTATTTACAGTGTAAAACACAGAACATCCTAAGAGGAAAAAATGAGAGGGTGCCATGTAAACACCTTCTCTATACTGTGCCGAGATTAGCAACTCTTTCCCCACAGTATGTTTCTTTCCTTTCCTGTCCATATGTATGGGACATTTTAATTAAAGAAGTGTTAACAGAAGCAGTTCCTCTGGCTTCTGATTCTGTGTTATGTTTATTGTAATTGCTGTAACAGAGCTCAGGGAACTTGCATTGCTTTCTGCCATCATGATCTTCAATGATCAGGAGTTATTATTGAAAGTATATGTGCTCTCTGGCATTTTTGTATCTTCTCATTACATGTTTTTCTTTGTATTTAATTGCTCCAAACCAGTGCGATAAGGCTAGGAGACAGGTCTGCTTTGCAGAACATGTACTGACTGGCATACAAACGAAATCTTACCAGTTCTTTCCATATATTCTTTAGACCTGTCAGATCTCACACATTGGGAGCAGACTATCATTTGGCTTCAGCCTATTATTTTTCTTCAAAGTATACTGAAAACAAGGAGATGAGAGCTCTATTTTGGTCAGTGACCTCACATGCCAGAAAAGGCTGTTTGGCTCAGCCTGCAGTCTGTCGATGAGTAAATTTTACAAGAAAGATAGCAGAATAGGAGAGAAGCCAGAGTACTGGGGGACTGCAGTTTAGCGCCTATGCCCACCTGGAAGGACATCTCCTTCAATGACACACTGGATCTGATGAAGCTTGTGATTTTCATGTTTTTGAGATACTGGCAAGCCCAGCACAGAGTCTGGCTATAACAGGTGCTATCCTATCATACAAAAAGGTGAGAAAGAACAGGAACTTCTCGTGTTACAGCTTTCAAGATTTAAAGTTTCAGTACAAAAGCATATTAAGGACATTATGAAGTTCTACCTAAGATTTCCTAGATAGTTAATTTACTCAATTATTTCTGCATAAATCCCACTCTTTCAAGGTGGATGAACACAAGATCATAAAAGCAAACCATACGTGATGAACAATTTAATTTATTACTACAGGCTGCAACAGGACTTTTATGTAGAATTAAAAAGCACAGTATTATGCCTGTTGAGGAAAGCAAATAGTGAAAATTATACCTGCATGTGAGGAACACATCACATTTCATAGAAAAGCAGAATTAAGTTAGTGATAAAAATCAACAAAGATCAAACATAATAAACAGGACTATGTAAAATACAGAAGTGACTTTCCCACAGACAGAAGGACAGCATGGGCTCTGTTAATGCTTGAAGATGGTGTAGGGGTGGGGTGAAAATGCAGCATGGGGTCCGCATACCTGGAATAGCTGGAGAGCGGTCCTGTGATAGCACAGGCCAGGTAGGAATTAGTATTTTCAGCTAGCAAGTTGATGGTTTTGCTCCCTCTCATGCGTGGCTGGAGCTGAGGACAGGGTTGGGATCTGGGCCTAGGATGGCAGGAACAGCCCCGCAGTTGGCCATGGGGACCAGGGAGGCCCATGGAGCTGCGGTTCAGGCTGGAGATGTCTCCTATTTGTCCTGAGCCAGTTTGGGCTCCCCCATGTTTTTGGGGAAGGTCATTGTGTCTTGGTGGCAATTTCAGATTTAAGTTTGGTAAAGGAGGGGTTGATGAACTATGTTTCTGTGTGGTCCCATGGAGCTGAAGACACCAGGTTGTGGTGCCTGAGGTCCAGACTGTCTCTCTCTCTCTTAGATGCAGTGATGGGATGGGGTCAGTGGTGTCAGGCCATGCAGGGTATTGAGCCTGGGGTTCAGGTGGGCTCATCAAAGGCAGGAGAGCTCAGAAATGGTTGTGTGTCCCAGTCTTCAACCTGACTTTGGGAGTCCTTTAACACCCAGGAAGGAATGAAGTGTGGCAGCCGCTCCTTTCCCTCCTGCTACTCCTGCCCATACCACTCAGCTTGATCCTAGGCCTTGCAAACCTCATTGACCCCTGGAAGAGGATGAGGGTGTTCCTCCCAGTCAACGCAATGCCAGGTCCTTGCCTCCGGGCTGTGGAAGAAGTGAGCAGGAGCCTCTGCTCCTGGAAACCAGAGCCCTCACCCCAGCCCGTGGCCAGCTTACTGATGAGCAGCAAGGTGGGCACCAGCCTGGGGCTGAGAGAAGAGCTCGCCGCTGCCTTCCACAAACACCAGCCCTCAGCTTAGCTCTGTGGGATGTCCAGAGAGCAGGCAGCAGTGACTGGGGCTGTGACAGGCATTTGAGGTCTGTTTCCAGCTCTGGAAGGACTGTCTGGTGCTTAGAAGAAAGTAAATGGACATTTTCTGGCCTTTACGGTATGGCTTCACCATCCCTTTTCAAGCTTTACAGGCCTTACAAAGCCTAGTGTTCAATGGAGTTTCTCACCCCGTGAAGTTTTAAACACTCATCCCAAGCTTTTTGCATAGTCACAGAATTTCGGATTTCCCCCCACCGAAGGGCAAAACATGTTTTTTAGCTGGACTACCTCACTCCTCTTTTTTTTGAAAAATTGGTCTCGTCCTCCTTTCTGAACATGTATCATTTTTATAACCCTCAAGTCAATATCATTTTCTAATCGGTGAATCCTCTTTAAACTGAACATTCAGGATTCCTGTGGCGTACGAGTTTCCTGTTTTTTGCTTTAATGGGTTTTCAGCTCTCCAGTACTTTTTGCTACTGGTTTGGGCAAAGCTCCTCTATTTAAACAATAATCTTCCTAGCAAAACTTGTGAAATCAAAAGGCTGTGGAGAGGAGGCAGAAGGGTAAGTCTGTGTAGGTAGTTTCTAAACCTTGTTCATTGTATAGCCTGGCAAGCTCCTTGTCCTGGGCTGTGCTGTAGTTCCGCTTAGCTGGAATTTTCTTCTTTCTGTGACTTTTGTAGTTTTGGCAAAGTACTTTTGGAAAGAAGATAGCTGAAAGAAAAGCTTTCAATTCCCCTCTCTCCCATAGTTATTTTCTTAGAAATGTCAGAGATGTTTTCTAGCAGCATGTGGTGTGAGATGCTATGTGTCCCCATTCTCCTGCACAGGCTGGGCTCGTTGGTGCTTGGAGCTCCTTTGACAGTTGCTGGCATTGTGCAAAGAGGACAGATGTCAAGGAATGAGAGATGCAGTCTAGCTAGGGAGATAATTATCAACAAACTTCATGTGATCTTACGGTTGTATTTCCAAAACCAGGTTTTGGATTGCTCCAGCTGAAGGTGTTTGTTTCCCAGTTTTCATGCTCATGCTACAATCCCAGATTAAACAGAAACGTTATACCTGAAGAAGAATGCCTGAGTTGCAGAATCAAGAAAGTTGCTGGAAAGAAGAATGTTTTTACAAAGCATCTAATTTGGTTGGAAAGCCAGCTTTCTCTCTAACCCAGTTTGAAATGTAATCTTCGAACTAGCCCAATGTGCAGTCACAAATGAAGATCCAAAGGAAACACCTACCTGAGCTTCTCAGTGCACTTCTGTGACTAGACTCCTCAAAGGGACAAGCTCAGCCTGTCTGCAGGCCCAGTTAAAAAGCGTGTAACCGACATTTGTGTTGTGAACATGATATGATTTTCAGGCAGCAAAAATTCCTACCCCCCTCAGCCGTGTCGACACCAACTGTGTGCTGCAAGAACCATGGAGCGGTTCAAAAAAGTCTGTGCAGAGACACTAAAATCACCCTGGCCCTTACAGAAGCTCTGACAGCAAACCTGGTGCATGAAGACTCATAGCCAGGCTGTATTTCTTAGCAGAGAAATTTTAGGTGATAAATGGCTCCCTGCATCTATTCATCGGTGTGTCTGTCACAAAAGCTACCGCTTATTGGCTAGGTGCAAAATCAACATTCACAGCATAACGCACCATCCTTTCCATGTGGGAAGAGTCCCGACACTTTAAGCAACTGAGGTGCAAACACTCTGCCCTGCTTTACAGCTGGCATGGTCTGACCAGGCACCCAGCGTGCTAGGCACGCATTGTAGGCTGCTGTCACAAAATCCAGGCTCAGTAAAAACCCCTTTATTTTGTATCTTCATTGGTGACTGTGCATTGGGCTGGTTGGAACACGATGTTTCGAACTGGCTTAGCTAGAAAGTTGGCTTTCCAATCAAATGCGATGTTTTGTAAAACCCAGTTCCTTTGAGTTTTTGCCCCCTTATGCAGGCTGTGTGTGGAGGGGCTGGGTGATGTGGAGTGCTGTGACTCAAAGCAGCAGCAGTCTCTGCTCAGGTGCACATCATGGCAGGGAAACACTCTTCCATCATGAATCGCCAGCAGGGATCACAGGCAGCCTCCAGTTGCCGTTGTTTACTTTGTTTCCAGAAAGGGTCATTTTCAGTCTTCTATAGCTCTTTTTTTAAAAGGGATTGTTGTATATGCTTGACTTTTCATGCTGTTTGAGCATCTTTGTATATAAACCCATATGTTTCTTCTCATCACCTTTTTTCGCCCATAGGAATTATCATCTTTGAAATACCACAGTAGGGCCAGATTCATGTCTTCGCACACTCTGCAAGTGTCTGACTGCCTCAGTGGCTCTACTGACAGCAGCGAGACTCTCTGTGGAGGCAAGGATGATGGGCTCAGAGGCAGCAGCCATGCAGCAAGTGCAACGCAAGTGCTCTTAGGGCCTGTACCCGCTGCCCAGGCGATGCAGACCTTGCATGGGCATACAGGCATCAATTCTTCCCCAACGCTTGACACAACTGTTGGCCCAGTCCACAGGGCTTTATAGTTTAATATGTTTTGGAGTGAATGATGCCAAGGTCAGAGTGCCACTGTTCTTTCCCGCTAGCATTTTAGAAACCCATTTTGCGGGTGCAAATAATCACCTCAGCCAGGCTGAGCTATATCTCTGGTCCTTGGGCTTTTACTGGTTTCATTCAGTCAGCACAGCCAAGCAGAGGTGACTGGGGAAAAGAAATGCTCTCGATTTAATGTAGCTTAAACTGGTACCTAGTTCATGGGCTTGAACCACAGGCAGAATCTCCACACAGCTCTTTGCGCCTATTCAATGAAGTTTAAACCCATACCCAAAATTTGACTGGCTCAACTTTGCCAAAGACGAGTTCTTGCTGTCATGGGCAAGCCCAGCTCCAGGGGTAAAGGTTTAGCAAGGCTGGGCCTTTAAACCTTTCCCTGTATTTGCTGCGCTTTGTAAAACTGGTGAAAAAGGCCAAAGTTCTCTCATAGATTGTTACACAAATATATCACTTCTCAATGCTGTTAAGTCCACTTTAGGAAAAAAAAAATGTTTTACTCAGAAAGAGCCCCGCTGAAATAAATCATGGGAATGGCTGACTCTTATATGCAAGTAAGATATTTTTCTACAGCCACCTGATTTCTGAACAGCTTTTAGGCCTGAACCCAACCCCATCGGCAGCAGTTAGGTCAGCTCTTTAAACTAGACAAAGCTTAAGCTATCACTTATCTCTCTGTTTACTTGTTGCAGGCTGTAGTTTTCATCTCCTAGTTACCATATTTGCACTTAAAAATCATTGAAATACCGATGCTCCAATACAGAAGCAGAAGGATACATTTCTGTATTAGATAAGGCATTTTACGCACATATATAAACAGAGGAGGGAAATGGAGATTTTTTTCAACCTCTCCTTTCAAGAAAGGGAATTATGAAAACAGTTTCACGTCTTGGGTCTTATTATTAGTCATCAGTTACTTTGCATTATACAAAAATTAATCCTGGCACCCTACGTCCAGTGGGCCTGAAGTGACACGGGAAAAAAATGGGAAAATTCAGTACAAACCACTCAGTACCCATTTCGGGGACATGACGGAAGCTCAGAGGGAAGGCAGCAAGCAGATTTCTTAATACAATAATATTCAATCAACTTCTAAAATTAGAGCCAAGCAAATTAAAGCTCAGAATATGGTCTTATGTTCAGTGCTAGACTACTTAAAATCTGGTCCAAGAATAATGCAGTCCTGAGCCATCCCACAGCTTGCAACAGCAGAGAAGAGCGAGGTTTTCATAATTGATCCTTAACTCATGCAATAGGAAAAATCCGCTCCCTCTCACAAAGAATATAAGTTTTTGCAGTACTTTTAAAGTGACGGCAGTTTCCATTCTACGGAGAACACTGGCATCCACCCAGAATAGCCCTCCTTCTTACAAGACCTTGGCACCTGACCTCTGATCCAAGGGCAGGACTACTACCGCATGCTGAAAAAGAAAATGCCCAGGAGTCCGCGTGTGCATATGTGTGACACGTAGGAGTGAAGGCCACATGGTCAGTGCAGACAAGTCTTCCCTCTTACTGATCAACCTCTCTGCTTAAAATATACACCGAGCAGGAGGAGAGTTTCATCTGCAGCAGACACAAAACGTCAACAGCTGAGAGGGGCTCACCTGACTTTGCAGAAGTCAAACACCTGGACTCTGAGGAAGTCAAACATCTCCTAAGTCTCTTCTGAAGCCCAGAAAAAGGAAAAAAAAATTCTTATTTACTTCCTTGATGAAAAAGAAAATATTACTAGGATCAGCCTCCTGGAGCTGTGGAGGGATAAAAGCACAGCATCGCAGCTCATGAAGTGATTCTGAAACCTGGCTTAGTAGTCCAGCCTCTTGTCCTGTCCTAGACATCCGTCTTGTCTTGACATCTCCTGGTTAAAATCCTTATTACCACCTTCTTTTCCCACCATAAAAAAGAAATGGTGATTGTGAGCTTTGTTTTGAAGTTGAAACACTGTCATTATCCCCAGTTCAGGAAAAAACATGTGTGGGAAAAATAGCATGTAGGTGCTTTCAACTGTCTGAAGCCAAGGCTAGAGGCAAATCAGATCAGCGTGGCTAGAAATGTGACGAGGTATAATTAACATTGGATGATTACTTAATTTCACTATTGATTTTTTTTAATAGAACTTTAAATAAAAATGAAATTAAGAAGAATCCCATGCCTTACACCCTGAGTGGTCTCTGTGTGCCCTTTCCACTCTGAGTTCAGACCAGCACCCAAGCCCCGGTGCCAGTGCCGGGCTGCATGCCCGCGGGCTGCTTGAGGCACGTGGTGATTTCACCATGGATATTCCCAGCCTGATGTGTTCCCTCGCCCTCAGTGCAGGGCAGCCCGGGACTTGATGTTGTCCTTGGCTCCCAAAATGAACAGTCAGCTCCAGAAGAGCTTTGATTCAAAGGGCAATCAGCACCTATTTTTCAGCGTAGAGTTTGGGGGATATAGACTGGAAATGGATCAGCCCAGTTTGGGTTTTTAGCCCTGTGCTGAGTGCAAAGTTGTGCAAACACACAGTCTCCAGGGAGCTCAAACCCCTCTCCTTCTGGCCAGAACAGCTTCTCCCGCAGACTCTCATTTCTCCCTTGGGTCTTGGCAACAATATTCACAACTTGCAAACTCTGGTGACAGGATACTTCTGAGGAGAACAGACAAGCGAATGCCAGGTTTTTATAATAACCAGATGCCTATTTTAATACTACAGACTCCCGACAAAGAATACTTTGCTCCTGAGCTTTGCGCACAGGCTTCAGAGGCAGCAGATCTGTCCCTGTTGTCACCACACGTTTCCTCCAGGCAGACCTTTGTGACCATCTCTCCAGCTCTGTAGTTCTTGACCTGAGAGAGTCTGTAGTACTAGTAATAGAGTAGAAGTCTGTCCTGGTACCCCTCATCCCACCTCTGGTATCAGCAAGGGGGGCTCATGCTTCTGGGGTACATTTCTTCTGCACACATGCTGCATTGAAATGCACGACTGATGTCAGGACCTGCCTTCACAGGGCATTTATGGGAGCTGCAGGCCCGTTTGTCCTCCCACGCTGCAAAGGCTGGGGTACAGGAAAGGAGCAGGATGTACCGGGCAGAGCAAAGAATTCCCTCTGAGAGTTGCAGGCTGCCATGTCCCCTGCAAAGCATCAGGTGGAGCCTGGCGCTGCCACACACACCAGCTTGGTGGGCTCTCCAGGACTACCTGGTAGAGATTCTACCTGGGTGCCTCTTGTCAGATACTCTCTCACCATGCTGCAAGACAGGTAGTGACCTGGCAGTGGCAGAGAAACCCTCCCCTCCTGACATGATTTAACTCTGAAAGAGAACAGCGTTTAGGACTGAGATGATCTGCACATGATAAATAAAGCAGCCGCTGACTGAATGGAAAAGCACCTTGTTCAGTGTCCAGGCAGTCACAAAGATGGGCTTCCCCTCTGAGGGACCTGGCTGTGCCAGAGCAGAGCGTGCTCAGCTGCTCCATCCCACGGCAGAGCCTTAGGGCTAGACCCAGGAGTGTGGACACAGAGCAAAGAGCTCGCTTTGGGAAGAAGGAGAGGCCAGCAGCTTTGGTGTGTGCTCTGGGACGCAGGAGACCAAGCTATCCTCCTTGCCCCACTGCTTTTTTCCAGTACTAAGACCTAAGTCAGACCCCCGGAGGACAGCCTGAGGTGCTTAACCATGAGCCATAGCTCTCAGCACCCTGGCAAAGTCCATTGCTCATCTCCTTGTGCTCAGTCTCTTCTGAAACATTTGGGGCACTGGCTACTTCTCCACCTCAGATATCTAGCAAGAGGGTGTTTATAAATTTTGTCATCCTTAGACACTCTCTTGGAGCTGGTGGCCCATTTCCTCTTCCTGCTCCTCCAGCAACAGCAGCTTGGACACCTCTGTTCAGCCCCTCCTGCTGGAGCTTGGGATATCAGCCTCCATGCCTGGCTGGGAACAAGTCAGCCGTTCTCTGTCAGCTACCACTAGCCGAACCACCAGTGGGCACAGCTACTTGGCAAGGTGCCATGCAACAGTCATTAGCTGCCCACTGCATCCCTCTGCTCTCTGTTTGGTCAAGCAGCTTGAGGTCGGCGTTTCCTTCCCATGGGCATGCCCTGGTTTTTTTTGGACCTGCAGCAGAGCCAGGGCCTCAGTTAGCATGAATCAGCACTGCACTGCAGAGGTCTGGGCTGTATTAGTTCATAGCAACCCTGAATCTGCCAGGAGAAGGTTAAAGCTTCTGGGCGCTGTGGCAGCTTCCATGGCATACCTCTCAGAGAGGCTCACCATCTATTACATGCCCCACAACTCCAGCTCCTCAAGGCACATGCAGAGAAAATGGCCCAATTCTTACCCATCAGCACAGCCCAGCCAAATGCAGGTCATGTCCTGCTCTCTGGGGTCATGCTGGAGTACCTCAGGCTACATCTGTATGGACAAGAACAAAAGAACGTACGTGTAGCCTCATGGCCAAAGAATGTTTGGTGAGGGAGACTTGAGTCACAAGGATGGAATGCCCAGACTTATGGAAAAAAACCCCCATAACCAGGCTTCAGCTGGGATTACCAGAGTCATCCAGAGTGCAGTGAAGGACTTCACTCTTTGCACTGAAGTGATGGCATCAGCCCCCTGTGCCTCTGGATCTGACCATGCAGACGGCTCACAAAGCACCTGGTGGCTGAGGAGCACGGGTCGCTTCCCACTGGCCTCAAATCCTACCACAGAGCACTGACTTGCACTTCCAGCACCAACTTTTGCATTTGAAAGGCAACTTGGGCATCATGGAGACAAGCAAACGACACCTGGCAGTCGTAGCAGGAGCCTCCAGCACACTGCCAGCCCCACTTTGCCTGAAAGCAGGCTCCTGCAGCTCAGCCAGAGCAGCTCTTGCCCTTGTGGTCAGCAGAGTCAGGGCTGGGACAGGGCTGTTTAACTCCGGTGTACAAACCTGATATCCACAGCACAAATGCTGGCTGTAGTCCTTTCCCTGCACTTCTTGCCATCCATCTCAAGTGCCTTCTTGCTGCACACCGGTCTCATGGCCCTGCTCTGACACCTCCTGGAAGTCCCTGCAAACATCCTCACCACTGTCAGACAGCAGGCAGGCAAAGCTGCCCCACTTGTTTCTTAGGCAGGAGGAGCACAGCAGTGAAAGGGTGAGACTGACACGAGCTACAGCACATCCAAGCCATGCAACCTGGGCATGAAGGGTTAAAGGCCTATTGCTCCTTCCAGCAGCACACTCTTTCTCCCTACAGCCCACAGGAATTTACCAGCTGGCTCAAGGATTGCTCCTGCCTCCGGTAGATCTGCAGAAGAGATTTAGTTTGGGTTGCCCCATTTCTCCTGGTGCGCGAGTTGGAGGAAGGCTGCCAAGGCAGCACAGAGGCACAAGCCATGCCAGGAAGGAGAGAGTAGATCCATCCTGCCCAGACACGTGCACAGGGTAAGAGCAACTTCACCGAACTCTTCCTTGGGAGTGATGGGCAAGACCATTCCCCCTCTGCTCTGCAGACTGGCTTGTCAGCACCATCTTTCTTGTTGTGGGGGGTGGGTGTTGGGGCAGAGAGATGCAGGATCAGGCCCTGCACAGCCCCACATACCTCAAGGTTTGCATCCAGTACTAAGGTCCAAGCCCTGTGCACTCCATCAGGAGACGCAGTCGTCTCAGAGCAAGGCTTCATGCCTGGCCAGGGAGCAGGGGCTCACCACAGGGGAGGGCAGCCAGCCACCTGGGCTCTCACTGGGGACAGCAGAGGTGCTCTGGCTGGGATCTCCAGCCCAGAGCAATCTCTCCTACAAATGGGTCTGAAAAGAAGAGTGTGAAGAAGGGCCCAAAGAGGCTAGCAGAAGGTTGTGGCTTCTGGTCTGCAGGCACCAGTGGTGGGAGCACAGGAGACCTCTGCCGAGAGATGGGGAGAGGTGGCAAAGACTGCCACGTTAGAGGCTGCCCTGATAAAACCCCATGTGCTCAGCCCAAGGGGACCCAGGGGATGCAGGAGGGGAGCTCCAAGGCAAAACCTTTACCCGCTGTTAGCAGAGGGCGAGGAAGGAAGAGGGAGATGCTGGCAGCTGATGCCTGTCAGACTCCTCTGAGTCTTTGAAGAGGACAGTTATTCGTGCCCAGAAGTAGTAAAGGAACTACTGGCAACACAAGCGTATCGAGTTAGATGTTCCCTGCCCCTCCCTGACTTAGTTCTCTGCAATGTTCATGCTTTTGCATCTTGCAGGCTCTCCACTGCTCACACTCATTGATTCTGACCTGCTTTGCCAAGATATGCTGTTTTAAAATTGTGGATTATGTTTTTGTGTCATAGTTGCCTAACACATTGTGAAAGCAACTGTCAGTACCTGTGATCTCTCCTACACTTCACAGGAGCAAGTAACAACTTCACAAAGACCACAGCCTGGCTCTCACCTTTGCCACTTCAGGGGGCACAAGATTTTGCCTCTCAGACCCATTAATTATTTCCAGCTTTGTTTTTTAAGTTTGACTACACAGGAGCTCAACATACTTCACTCTTCATCAAGTAAGGGTCCCAGCTTGAAGGATGCTAGCCTGTAATTTGTAGTACAAAAGCAAGAGATGATATTTGACCCTTCAGCCTCTTTCCGTATCTTCCTTACAGTTTTGACAGCACCGCTCCTCAGAGCACGCTGGCTGAGCAGGCCTTGATGCAACACGTGGTCAGAGCCACGCTCTTTGACAAAGCTGCAGAGCCCATTACCTGCAGTTATCGCAGCTTCTCTCACACCTTAATAAACACCGATCCAAGGTGCAAGGTTAGCTTACATTACCCTTTGCCTTTTCCCAGGAAGGCTAATTCTGGAGAGAGAGAGTAATAATCTAAAGCCAGCATGCATGTTTTCATCATGAGGAAACTAATCTAGGATTATCTGGACCATGTGAAGTCCCTGTGCACAACTGAATTGCTCACCCCTGGGCACGCATTTTGTTCTGATCTTTGTGTTCTTCTGATAGTGCTGTTTCCTCTTCCTTCCTTCCTCTTTCTCTTTTTCTTTTCTTTTCTCTTTCTCTTTTTCTTCCTTCCTTCCTTCTTTCCTTCCTTTCTTTCTCTTTCTCTTTCTTTCGTTCTCTCTTTCTCTTTCTTTCTTTCTTTCTCTTTCTTTCTTTCTTTCGTCTCCATTTTTTTCAGTGCTTTATCCACTTGCCAGGAATTGTCTCATCCTCAGATACTGCTGTATTTGTGGTTTTTTCAGGTCTCTGACCTTTTATCTTTTTATTTTCCTGGGCTCCTGCTCCTTAGAGTGGAGAATATGTCTTTTGAGATTTCACTTTGGATGTGTTTTCAGCCCTAGCCAACTCCTACTGCAACGTTATATACACACAAAGGTATGCCCAAGCTTTCATTTCCATTTTAAACATTACATCAGGCAGTGAAGCTTTCTGCCTCTGTAGTTATTCCAGCAAAGACAACTTCTTCCCCTTTTTGCTCCCAGCTCTGAGGAGGGAGATATCAAAGACCTTGCAGCTCCATATAACACATACTTTTTTCCCTTTAAATATCGCTTTTGTTTGGATTTTGCAAAACTGCTTTTATTTCTTGCAACTAGAGCATTTCTGTTCAGACAGACACTGCTTAAAGCTACCCCCATATGCACTCGAACAGCCTCTTGCAAATTCAAATTCCAGTGGCATTTGGGAAATGACTGGTTCGTGGTTTTGCTTTTGATTTGCTGATGTCCTTGTCTACTTTTTTTACACTGTGTTTTCCAAACACCATCCACTATAGATTGTCTTGTTTTCTCTGTAGAAGGCCATCCCAGTTCTGCACAGCAGGGTACTGAACTTGTACCACTTTTCCAAGTTTGTGATTTTCCCAAGGTGCCACAAGGTCAGGATGACCTAGGAGCCTTTTTTTCTCCCTTTGGGACCTCTGACTCAGGGATCCCACAAGTCTTTCAGTATTCCTTGACCTCAGAATTCTCAAAGCTCTCACAAATGATTCAAAGGGGTTTCCTCATTTTTAAATTCTTTTTGAAATCTGCTCCTTGACCCTGGCAAAAGGGTTTTCTAGCACATCTTTGTGCCTACCAAGGCAGCTTGAGTCAGTACCTGCAGGGTCAGTGCTCCCCCCAGACATAGGCATGAGAGAAGAGAGAAAGATGCTCTGTGATCCAATCTAGAAAGGAGTCTTCTCTACCTGGTAAACTGTAAATGAGTGGTGCAATATGGTAAATAGAGTAGAGAGACTTTTGTACCTATCCTTTACTCATTTCAAAGGTGGTGTACCTGCAGTCACTCTTAATATGAACATGCTTCATTTTGAAACCATTGATGCTATTGGGAATACCACACAGCACACGTGACCATAAGACACACGGCTGTTTAATGTTAAGACTCTTAAGTTCACACTGAGAAAATCCTTCAGACGTGGCTCAGTTTTCAAGGGGAGAAAACCTTCACCCACTGTCACTACGAGGAAGGACAAACGGCAGCTATACGTTCAACAACGGGCTCAGGATGCACGAGGCAGCTGACAACAGACCAAGAACATGCTCCTGCTGGCAGTGCCAGTGCTCAGGGCAGAGAATTGACCATCTTTTACGTCCTTCTCTGCAGTGATAAATATGCACCAAAGCAAATACCCGTGGCTGCCAGAATACTGCTCCTCTCCACAGACCTCACGCTACTTTTTGAAAAACACAGACTTCAGCACTACAAAGGAAGCCTGAAAACGTCACAGCCAATGCACTGGGGTCTGTGGGAGCAGAATTATTTCTTCACATCGAGTAAACAAGTTGTTATGCAGCAAATCAATTCCTCGCTCCACAGCTGGTCCTGGGGAGCCTGAGCTGCCCACATCACCGCTCATTCAGTGCAACCCCAGCAGAGGCTTTGGCAAGACTTCCTCACTCAGGTGCCTGAGCCGAAGTGCTTGAAGGGATTTAATTGAAGGCAGAGCATGGATTTCATGCTTTCCCTCAGGCTCCTCAGATGGAGCTTCTGCCTTTGAAGGCAGGCCCTATTCCCACGGGCAACAGTGGGAGCAAACCCTCGAGGTGCCGGCACAGCGCTCCCCAGGGACACCAAGCCTGGCGTGGGGAAGGCGCTCCCACCGACGCCAGGCAGAGGGAGGCCAGGGAGCTCAGCGCCCATTTGAAGGCTCCCAGCACCTCACGTGGAAGGGGACCGGGACCAGGAGCTGGCAGTCAGCCAGTAAATGCCTGTGGAAATCACCATGAAACAACAGCCTCAAATCGGTTTCCCATCTGGGGCAGGCCAGGAAACGATTTTGGATCCAGGCGCTAGGTCTTGCTTTTCTTCCTGAGGGGAATGAAAGAATTGGAGGAGAAATCAAAACTGCAAAGGAATATGAGAACAGAGATAACATCTGAACGAGGAGACCTTCTCCAACAGGTAGGAGACCAAGCTGTGGAAAATCTGAAGAGACTGGAAGCCTATTGCTCCTGTCACACCATCCCCGTCTAGACTGGGAGAAGGAAAGAAAGGGCGTTCCCTTAAAAAATGTAATTGAGATGTAAATCAAGAGTCAGTTCACTGGAGTGAATTAAGTTTGGCTGATGTGAACAGTAGGGAAGTGAAAACCTTCGGCTGGGTGCCCAAGGGAGGGGACGAGAGGAGATAAGATATGAGGTAGGTGATGAAAGGGATGCAGAAGGATAAAAATGTGAACAGGTTAGAGTCGATACAACATTGTAATCTGGGCCCTACTTTTCCCATTCCAGCAGCTTGGAAGTGTGCGACAGAGCTGATGAAACAGCCTGCAACAAAGATGGAGACACCAGGACCACTTTTCAGTTATAAGCTTTTTCTTTTTTAGAATTCAAGCTTACACAGTTATCTATGCCCACTATATTCATAATTACATTTTAATATCTGCATACAAAAGCTATGTAAAAATTATTTTCTTCCCCCAAATATACAAATTTTCTCTTTAGATAGTTTAAAACATTTGTGATCACAGATTTTTTTTTAATATATTTTAGGCTGAAAAAATATTACCAATCTAGCATAACTCTTAACACTGTTTGCAAAAAAATACATCATCCAAGGTACTTTGTTTTTTACCGTACGGTGTAATGTTTGCCTTACCCTCAGGGCACGAAACTGATATAAAAAATAAACCAAATAAGCAAAACCCACAAACCTCATAGACTAAGTAAGAAGTCCTCCCAACCAACTTCATAAAAACAAATAAACAACCCAAACCACCCTTCTCTTCAAAAAAAATTATGAATGACTAATTTGATGTATTTATGAGCAAACTAAAACTGAAGAGTGCTAAGGAAGTAGGAAAAGAGAAAAAGAAACTACAGTATGTCAGCTAGTTCATGCCCTGATACTATCTTTACCAACATTAAATGTGTAATTAAATAAAGTGTCTTTTAATGTTTTACATTGTGCTCAGTAATTTACATAAATTTAATCTACACCTGGGTGATGATGTAGATTTACATTTGATTGTCTTGTGCATAAACAAGGTTAGCTTTTAAAGAAGGTAAACTGTGCAATGGACAGTCACAAACAACTTATTACCTGCACAATATTGCTTTTTGAAGGCGATATCAGTCAATGTGGATACACACAAATAATGCATACTCTTTGCATTTGCTAACATCTATACGACACGCTAAAACTTTGTGATAAGGCCAAACCTTTTTTTTTTTGTTTTTAATTTTAAAGCAAAAATATACCATAGTAAAAAAATGTGCTCACACCGGTTTGAGTCTTTAAGTGGAAAATAAATCTCTATCACACTAGAATAAAATTCTTTCTATAAAATTTAAATACGGATCACTTCATTGCTATATCAAAAGGAAACATCTGGCAATCATTTCCAGATGATCACAATAACAAGACACATTAAGAGGTCTTGTCGCCTCTTCCTTTGTGAAAAGATATATGTTGAACACTTTCAATTGCTCTCACAGTGAGAGGAATACGTTCCTTTGTTGTGGATTTCGATTCTGTCAATGAAAAAGGTTTAGCCTTAGGAATGCTGGCTACATCTCAAAACCATAAGACTGATTTTTATAATTTATGATTCATGCAGCAAGAAGTCAATATGACACATACAGGTTAGAGTTCCATAGCATAAAAATACATCACTAGCAATGACATGCTCTGCTTGTGATCAACAGCCCTGTCTTGGCAGATTTCTGATATAAGTGGTCTTTCTGGACAGTTTTTTCCTCTTTCTGATGCCTGCCTCTGAAGAAGCAAGCAGTCTGCTCAAGGATGATTTTGGACCTTGGAGGTCTAACTCTAACGTCTACATTTTGGCAGAATGTAAACAAAAATCATTATCACGCACTATATATGTCATTATAAATATCATAACTTAACTGAGATTACACATGAAATGAATATCTAAATGCACGTGTTACTCAGGGCAGAACCATGAATGGTGGCAATCAGGTTTGACAGGAAGAACCTTCTACGTGAGACCCACACGTAGACCACAAAGCAAACATGAGAGTTACGTGGCACCATCAGAAACGAGACTCTGGACTGCACTGGGAAGTGCACGTTTGTTATTTCACTCAGAAGGCCAGTTACTACAAAGGGTGCTGACTGCAGTACTGATGCCAGTCAGATGGTCAATACAGTGGCTCAATCCTACAATGGCTTGAGACCATTGATATTTAAAAGCAAGTATGTCTTTGCAGAACTAAAGTCAGTATCCACGGCTAAGAGTCTGCAGAGGCCATTAGATGTCAGTATATCAAATCTGTCAAACTAAGAGCTTGGTCTTAGTTTTCAACTGAGGAATACTACTAATCCCCCTCTGTTAATCAGTGTCAGACTCCAACTTAATCTAAAAAGCTAGAGAAGTATGCTGACGTATGTCCTTTCTGCTTAGAGCCCTGCCAAACCTGTCAAAGTTGGTTGCCTGATTTTAGGCACTTCAGTCCATCTGCAATCACCTAAGCAAGGAGGCCTGATTTTCTGAACCCTGATTAAGCACAACTCCAAACTGCATCAGCATCTTGGGAAGTCAGGCCATTAGCTCGGATGCCTAAATGCAGCTTACGTGCCTGAATTCAAACATCCATTTATGCAGGCTGTTTTAAAACTTTGTAACTTGCCATGGTACACCTTGGGTACAAGTTCCTGTATGAGCAATGATTTTTACAGCAGCCAGTGTGCAAAGTGTTAATTCTCAGCACTGTCTCAAACTGCAGTTCTGCCCAGGGCATTTCAAGTTCTTTCATCTCTTGCTGCTTCCCCAAGTCAATCCAGTAACTCTCACATTTTTTTCTAACCTTTGATCTTTATTTATTTTTTGATTAATGCAGTCCTGACAATCCCAAGTGTTCAAAAGCCAGTTATGAGGGCCCCAATAATTATGAGCTAAGTCATTGCAGGGTAGCAACTTCCCACCTAAACAATTAAGGCTACTGATTTTCTTCATAGCCCAAAGGATAAGAATTGTTGACCTTAGTGACAGACTGAACCTCTCAAGCAGCAGCACAACTCCAGGAACTGAAGCTCTGAAAAACACATGAAGCATCATGGACCTTGTAGTGAGATCATTGTGAATACTACTAGGAGAAACGTGATGTTTTTTCTCCTGTGTCTCATCTGCAGCACAGTCAAAAGCTTGTACGCTAACACAAGCTCACATTTAGCACACAGGTCAGATACTTGCACTAGCTTCAGGAGGAACTCCATGCTCAGATCCGTGGCAGAACAGAACTCCAAAAGACATGCACATTTCTCTTTTCTTTGCAAGCCATTGTGAGTATAGATGCAAGTAATGGATGACCTGGTTTTTTTGCTTTCCCTGTACGTTATCAGTTCCCTATCAAGCCACCCCCAAATCAGATATCTAGCACTCTTTACTGACTATGGATGCTGCTCATCTGAGATTCTGCAGGAGTACATGTGAGTTCATCATATTGTCTGGCCTCTTGTTCCAAAAAGCTAGAAAATTTCTAACTCCTTGTCCCCAAGACATAGTGCTCTACAAGGAATCTGGATAGAGACTGATGTTGTTAACACATATGCTTCAAGATGGAGCAAACACAGCCCACAACAGAGGTTCTTCAATGTCAGCAAACATTTAAGAACAAATTTCCAATCGTCTGTTTTCCTTGCTACCTGCAAAAAACCCCTAAACACCCCATTGTGTTTTATGTTCTCAGAAAACTATGGATACAATCCCCTAAGTGATAACATCAGTGCTCACAACTCATCACAGGTGCATATGGTATCAAAGAACAGGGAAAACAAGATTCCACATCCCTGAAAACATAGCCAATAGCACTCCAAATGCTTGATCAATGATGTAGGGAAAGAGGGGTGGAAAGAATTTAACCTCTGACACACACATACTGTGTTCCACCTACAAGGTAAGTTTTCCTGAGTATCATGTTTTCATGAGGGGATAAACACATAACATATGGGTTTAGATATGGGCCATGAGCTTTGAACATCAACACATCCACCCTAACAATGCCCACTGACTTGCCAGGTAAATATATCAATAAATAGCAGAGAACGAAACTGGTACAAATGAATGCACAATACGAAAGAATGTGGGGCATGAGGAAGTGCAAAATACGTGAACTAAGTCTCTGGTTCCCAGGAAGAACAGAAGGATGCTTTTGATATATCATACAAATTCAGAGAATGGTTTAATATCAAGTTTATAAAACCCAGGGACAACACCCCTGAATAGAGATGGATGACAGAGAGGAACCTCTACCTATAATGCCCTCATCACTGGCCTCCAAACATTCCAGGACTGTGAGTATTGCCTTGCAGATTTCGGCAGCAGGACATCCTGTCGTTGCTCAGTTCGGTTCCTGCTAGTGCAGTTAGTGGAAATAAATTAAAGGAATCAAGAGAGAATCTAGCCAAACAAAACACATACAGACACCAAGGAGGGAGAACCTAGCTGATCAACACACATAAACACACACACACACAGGAGAGGGTGAGGGAAGGAGAGAGAGAAGATAAAAATACAGAAATAGGTTTAAGACATCTGCTGAAGATTTGTAATTATATATATATAAAATTATATATATACGTGCATATAAACTTTATATATATATATATATAAAACAAAAGATTACTGCCAAGCAACACTATTTGTATTACTGGGATAAAGCTGTACAGTCTTGAGTGTCATTAATAACACAGTTGGTTTCTGTCCCATCTGAAGGTCACCCTGTATGTTTCGTTCTCCTTGTCCTCATTCTGTGAGCATTCATATCCCTGAATAACTCTGAGGAAAGCCTGCTATCCTGACAGAGAGCCTTCTCCCTCAGAGTGATGAATTTTCCACGCACCTCAGAAAAAGCAGACCTGTCTACTCTCAGGAAAAGCACCTCAGAGGATCCAATTCCCCTCCTTACTCCAACGGACCTTCCAGTGAAGTTACCTGGAGTTCAAATGTAGTAAGAACTGCAGGATCTTACTTTCTTATACACATGGAAAAAAAATGAGTCAGTCCCTTCTAACACTCTGCATGATTTTAAGTACTTGATTTACGGGACACAGTTAAACTGTATCTGCTGGAACAATCCTCAGGTAATGATGGGATCGTGATGATGATGAAGATCCCAGATCATAATTGTGATTGTTACAATAGAAACAGCCATGAAGACTAGAAATTTCGTCTCATGAAATGGTCAGTTGTGCCCTGCAAAATGAGGTAATACTAGACAGAATTGCCAGGGTCAAATTAACAAGCTGTTTTAACTTGCAGGCCAATTTATTTTCTGCCACTTCAATTCCTCTCCCATATTTTCCAAGCAATGATGTGTGTGAGCTGGTGACCACGCAAGTGCTGGTGAATGAGATTGGTCTGTTTGTATTTTCACTGTTAAGCTGTCAAAGCATTCACATCAAAGGACTGAAGAACAAACTGCAATAGTCACAAGTACCCGCATTAAAGGGATGTTTTCATCCATGTGTATACAACTGCCCCCCCAGCAACCCCAAATGAAAACCCAAACAAAACCCCAACCCCGCCTCAAGAAACAGAAGAGAACGAAAGAAGAAGAACAAACAGAGGTGAGAAGAGCCAGGCAACGGGATGAAATGACAGCCAGTAGTGCGACGGGGGCGCGGAGAACCGCTCCAGTCTCTCTAATCCTCAAACACTTCCAGGAACAATGGAGGAAAGAGTTCTGTGGGGCACTCCACCTTCATGTGCAGGAAGCGGCTGGCATGGCAGGCTCCGATCATTCGCAGGTCCGTCACTTTCATCAGCAGTTTTGGCCAAAAGTGTGCAACATGGTGTTTTCTGTAATTAATGTAGTGTTCGAATGCCAGGAGGAAACCCTCTTGACACTTTTCTATCCTCTCAACGCAAACGAGGCCTGGGCGATCTGCAGATATAAAGAAGCAGAATTATCGTTATTACTCATTTACCCAAATGAATTCCTGATCATAAATCAGGAAAAATAGGACAGTTCCATTGTTAGGAAAGAAAGGAGGGAGACCAAGGACGTCTGGCTCTGTCACAAACAACTTCTTTGACCCTGGGCACCTCACTTATCAGTACTATCCCTGTTAAAATAAGGAGATAATCCTTTTCTTCATCCTTTGCCTGCTTTGCCCATTTAGAGTATAGCTGTTCGGGAAGTGCTTCCTTACAGTGTCTAGAGCAACAGATACTTGATCTCAGCTAAGGCTTCTATCTATATCTTACTGTAAAACAACTAATAAAGAACAAAAAAAAATTCCTTGTCAGATATCTAAATTACAGTTCTTTCCCATCTGTTTCTCTACAGTCTGGTCAATGCTTTGATCGAGCTTTGATCCACAGGTGAGCTGCAAAGGAAACTGTTATGGAGCACCAAGGAACAACAAAGGCCAAAAGTTTGGCCGATTGTCTCAACTGGCACCTGGATGGGCCCTGGAAAAGCTCCTTTCAGAAGTCACTCTTCAGAAGACACTTCTGGGAAAGCAGGTCCTCTGAACTGCCTTCTGAAACCCCTATTCATGTACCACTGTGTAGGGAGCTAAAAAGAAATCAAAATGTTTTGATTGGGAAGGTCAAGTGCTGTGTTGTGATTAATGTGGAAACCTTTCTGTCTCAGACGCAGTTAATGCTTGTAAATCACTCTGTGTGTATTGTTATTTAGTGCCCAGTCTTCAAAGTGGTCTTAAAACAAAACCTTGCCAAATCTGCCACTGCCCAAGAATGGAATTTCCTCTTTGGGCTGGCGCAGTCAGTGGAAGCATATTTGAAAACATACTTGATCTGAGAAGGGAAGAAACTCTTTGGAAATCATATGAAATGGTCTGTGTTGCTTCTGTGTCGCACCACCAAGAGACCAGTTGCAAATGGTCCCAGTGTGGGGAAACAGCACAGCTCTCAAATGCCCATTAGCAAGCGGTGGTGCTATTAAGTAGAAAAACAAGAAAGCAAGTCAAACTAAGCACATGAGACCGATGAAAATGTGTATGAACTGTACTTCCAACCCAGTGCATGACAGTACCTAGGGGAAGAGGGAACTTACTGTAAGGACAAGTATAGCTAAATTATCAGTTTTTCATTCAAGGCAAACTGGCTCAGAACCAGATCTGACTTCTTTCTGATGAGCATCCCTGCCTCTTCCCTAAGTACTAAACTGAGCAAGGTGTGTTACCAAAGCCACTTTTATGCCTTTCTCTCTGAATACCCTGAATTTTTTCCTAGCGCTCACCAAACCAGTTCCAAGCTGCACTGGGATTCTGAGAAAGAATTTCTCCCACATTACTCTAGTCAGCACTTCAAGATCTAACATACCCTATTTCTTTTTACAAAGAGGCTTGTGACAGAGACTAAAGAGTTTCAAAATAATTGGGGTCCCAATATATTTCTGTTCTCACCTGATGACATGAGCAGAACAGCCTGAAGAAGGGCAACCTCGGTGTCATCCAGGTTAAATGAAGAAAGAGACATGCCCAGGTCAAAAATGGCATCAGACACTACGCCAAGACCCCCATTTTTCAGCTGGCCCCTTGTCACCGCCATCTCCCCATTTAGTGTTAAAGTCTCACTCTCGGGGTCATAGCGAACTGCTGCTCGGAGAGACATTATCTCCATACAGCAGCCTTTCAGAAGGATGATCTGGTCTTCACATGGCAGCTGTAGAAATTATAAATGGTAAAGAAAAAGATGTGTTTTTCAAACTGAGTTGGTTTTACAACTACAATAAATCCATGAGCATGAAGTTGCCGTTCACACCCCAGGATACTACCTCACATAGTGCAGCCACCCTCCAAACACACTGCTGATGGACTAGTTCCAGTGCACCGCAGAAACCTCCAAGACTCACATTCCTGCTTCCAGACACTGCGGGCAGGTTAACATCCCCACGTACCCTTAGGAAATCTAGTGATGACACAGCTGTAGGCAAGTGGTCCTGGGCGAGATACTCAAAGCAAACCAAGCTGGTTCCGATGCTGAGGTAAAGCGACCCAACTTGCAGAAGTGCTGCTCTCCGTGGGACTGCTCAGTGTGTGGGAGCATTAGAAAGTTCAATAAACCTTAAGAACGTAGCTTTCTATTTTGCAGAACATTTCACGAAGTGTGAAGGGTGAAGCAGACCTGTCAGATGCCAGGCTGGTGGTAACATAGACTCTTGGTTTTGTCTCCCATCAGGGGTGGATCTAACTGAGATGGCTGAAGTGGTCACTGTTCTCAGCTGTTTACCCTTCTTCTCTTCTACTCCTGGGCTCCCTTAGCTTACAACTTAGCATAACAGAATAAACTCTAATTGGGGCTGGTACAGACCTCGGCCATCCCAGTTAAACTCACTGCCAGCCATGCTAATTTCTTACCTGACCAGAGGAAAAGACAGACATTTGGCAGGGTCCATAAGAGTGGACTGCTTTTTAAATAAAAGGAATGAAATAAATTTTTGTATCAAGAAGAGATACCTCGATCAGTGGGGCATGTACTCTTAATTCTCACTGCCCATTTAAACAGAGAACTTATTAAGCTATATTTAGCCTAGTAATGCTGATGTCCCTAGACTCACTACATTATTGCTGGACAGACAGAAAATGTATGGTATTTTACACGGGTGCATAAGCTGCGATCTTCAGGGCACATGGCTAGACTTGTCCTTTCCACAACATTAAAACAGGTAAGCTGTCCGAATTGGTGGACGTAGGTTCTGTATTTATAAAGTGTCACCAGGATGCTGACACATCAGGAGAATGGGTTCTGTAAAGCATGTCTTTATGTTTTCATAGGTAATTCAATGATAGCAAAAACCATCAAGACTATTTTGAGACTGTCACTAAATGAACAGCAAAGGGCAATATGAGAAAGCAACTCATTTCTACTTGGATTGAAAGGAGGCAAAAATCCATCCATTTCTGATTCATATAAAGTTATTATATTATGATGTAGAGTGGATGCCAGACAGTTACCTAACACAAGTGGAAAGTAGTTGCCTGTTAGAGAAGAGTTTTAAGCACAAAGCCAGCCACAGTCAGAAAAAGGAGTTGAATCATGCGGCTATTTTTCCAGCAATGCCAACTTCAGGTGTAAAGTGTTTGATACACAAGAAAAATGACTCATTCCATTCAGGGCAAATCACTTTCTCTGCGGATAACACTCAGCTCAGCAGCAGCGTGGGGAAGGCTGCACAGGTACAGTGGCAGTCTCACTGTCTCACTACCCAACGACAACGCCACTGTTTGGCTGCTGAGACTGAAGTAGGGAAAGAGACAGAGTAAGAAATAAAAAGAAAATTTAAAAAAAAAAAAAAAAGAGAGAAGATGTTGTGAGAGCAACCAGGTAACTGCAGAAAAAAAAGGGACATGCAAGAAAGGAAGGGAGAAGGGAGAAGAAAAGAGAAATGAAGAAAAAAAGACTAAGGAGAAGGAAGAATGGTGGAAGAGAAACAGACATAACAGTAGGGAAGATATTTCATGATGCTTCAGCTGTTTTATTAGTGAGCCATTAAACCAATGAGAATTTATCTTCCTACTTGAACCTTCTTAAAACTTCTTTATGGTAGTAGTGATCTGCCTATGCCCGTCCTTCGCCTGCCTTCCTAATTCTGAAGGATACACGGGACACCTGTTTCACAGATGGCAAGCCTCAGGTCTTATCTGCCAGTAGCAGCAGTTACCAAAGACAGGAGGCTTAACCTCAGTTCTGCTCCCAACTACGCAGGTTTCAATGCTACCTACTCTCATCACTTGAGTGCTGCTACCAGAGCACCTTCCAGAGCCACCCCAGTGGGGTCAACAAATGTGACTGATTATCTGCCACATGTTGTCCTTTCCTTCTCTCTCTGCAGGGAGAAAAAGCAAAAGGCAGGAACCTGAGGTGCTCACCTCTGCAGGACATACTGGCAGCCAGCACACGTGTAATGCAGCACCATGGAACTGAGCTGAGCTGAGCTACCTAGAAGGGTATTTACACAGCTTCACCCAACATGGAACCACTGATGCCTGTGACACTTAACGTCACATCAAACTGATTAAGTGCTCCTCAATCTTCATCTTCTAAGCAGAAGGAAAGGCAAGAAGGAAACAACAGCAGAAATGCTGAGAAGTAAATGAAGTTTTCCTTATACTTCCATTACTCTGGGATTACCTTCTTGCTTTGAGGCATGGGCCAATGGATGCACACAAACTAAGCTGGGCACTCACACTGCTTTGCTGGCTTGCACATGTGTCCAAAGAAGAGAGAAAGAAGAAAAAGTAGCTGTGAATATATAAATGGTCATGGATGTTCCTTGCCATGCCCCTCCTAGAGATTTACTACACTCTCAGCCTGAGCCCCTGTGGAAATTAAGAACTGAGATAATGTTTAAACGCTCTGCAGGTCCTATGGGAGAAAGGAGGGCTTTTTCTCATAAACAAATCCAGAGCCCACACAGTGTTGCTTCTAAGAAAAAGATACGGGTTAAAAACCATAGCTGAAATAAAGTTAACAGAACGGTGCCCCTTCAAAAAGGAGCAAACATTTGCCATTTTCTTTATGCTACAGCTGGAGCTATATGACAACTTGGAGGGCAGCTGTCCTATTCCTTTGTGTTCACGAGGAGTTGTCCCTCACTCTGCCATCAGACCTCGCTGTATATGGGTGTCGGGTTTACACAGTGGCTCGGCTGTAAACAAAGCCTGTCCTAGCTGAGCTGCATAACCTACAGAGGTCATGGCCAGCGATGCCTTGACTTCTTCATCCATGCTTGCTGCCTGGCTGTGACACAAGTGGGCCCACGGTAGCCAGGAGGGGTAGGAGATGTCAGATGGGCACTGCAGTCTGTGTGTGACTGGCAAAGCTTTCTAAATTAAAAAGACTACCTTGGTATGTCACTGCAACTTCCCACCAACAAACACCAAATCAGAGGAGACAGACTCCCTCAGACACTGAGTGCTGCGGGGCCTCTTGATCTATGGATACATTCCTTGTATTTTAAAATCTTCATGCTTGGCCACCATTTCATGCTTTCTTGGCTGGTGGAGCCAATGCTGAGGTTAGCCAGGGAGAGCTATTTACACTATGCCAACTATTGGTATTTACCTCTTCTTGTTCTGTAGGTGCCAGAGGACATAAATAGCTCTCCTTGACTGACCTTAAAGAAAAGCTGCCAGCCACAGAAGAGTAAAATGCTATGGCTGCCTTAAACTTCCTTCCTGACTGATGTTTAGTTATTAGGAGGAAACACTGTTCCCGTTAGGGAGCCCGATGAACTCATTGACCATGGTCACTCCCATTTTGAACGTCATTCACTTGGCATTTCACCAGCAGAGTCAAGTGTTGCTCTGCAGTGTGGGCAAGCAGGCAGGCATCCTTCCATGGCTGGATTGGGGTTATTTCCATACTAAAACTCCCATGGTTGTGGATCCAAAGGGACTCACAGGATTTAAAATTATTAAGATTATTAAGGCTGAAATATTATTTCAGGCTGCAGTTCTGATAACATTTTTTAAGGTAGGAAAAAAATATCATCAGCCATTGCATCTGGTCCTTCAATAAAAATGATACCTCGGTATAAAGGAGATCAGCCTAGGGCCTCTGTATTCCTAATGTGCAACCAAGTCTATTTGAGTCTATTTACTGTATATTTTACATGTGAGTATCTACCTGGAATGACAATCCATTACTTTTACAGACTCTTTTATGTACAACCTCCCTGTTCAGGAAAAGTGTGCCTAGGAAATACAATGAGGCAAGTGTCATTCCTGGATAGGGATGCTTTCCTGAATTTGAAGAATTTGTTACTGCGTAGATCCAATTCCCCAATACTATACCTGCCAAGGAGCCAGAAAGCACAGAGGGAACTGTGTGCTGGAAGATCTGATTAAACGTATCAAAGATGCTTCTAGATAGTCTCTTTTTGCTCATTTGCTTTGTTCAAGGCCATCTCTAAAGACACATTTGAGTCCCTAATGAACCATGATGACTTCTAGATGAACAAAATCAGGATTTCAATAATCACAGGAAAAAGAAAACTCATAAAAATCCAGATTATTTTAGTCCCATCTGTTTTGAGTCTCTTAATTTTTCTGATTTTAAACATAGTGAATTTTTGAGTTCCATGCCAGGAGTATTTTGAATAGTTTTTAACAACAGGCATATAAATGAGGAGTGCAAGGAATTTTTCTTACCTCACAAAACATAGGCAACTTTTTGGCAAAATCCACCACTCTTGTAATCGCTGGTGTGATAATTTTTGTAAACTGGCTGAAGGCTTCTAAATCCACTTTCCCACCTTCTGGGGCATTAACTATTGGTGCCTGCCCAATATCTTCTGGCTAAGGATAAAACAAAGATATTTAAAGGAACAAAGATATTTAAAGGAACAATCTATCTTAGAGCAAGTATTTTATACTCTTAAGAAGTCCTGCTTGGTGATGGAAGATAGGCTAAAATAAAATATAACACTATCCACTTTATAAGTAATGCCCATTATACCACAAAATGTGAATTTGTTTGTAAGACATCTGTGAGAGAGGTGACTGCACAGAGAAATGGGTGACTGGCATGCTGCTACCCATCCTGTGTGGGCAGTTGCATTTTTGTGCACATGCAGTTTCTTCCTTGTGCCTGTATCTGAGTGTTTTGTGGGTGTAGCTTATGCATTTTTTGCTTAAAAATACAGGCACGTTCTTGCTTCTTACAGGTGCTGAGAACTCTCAAGTTTCTCTGAAAGCGAAGGGAGCTGAGGTGACTTGTTACCCCTGAGAAGATGCTCAGAGCTTTGCAGAATTGGGCTCTTTTACCAACTCAAAGTTCTGAAATCCACCCCAGAAGAGATTGCCTGGTATCACAGAGCTCCAGGCAACTGCCCAGGCCTGTTTCCAAAACTAGGCTAAACCAACTGATGACTAAGGATGGGCGAACACAAAGCTAGTCTGGATAAAGTGACTAGAATTTGAACTCATCTGGGTAAAATTTTCAATAGGGATATACAACGAAATAGTTTCAAGCAAAATCTGTGATGAGTGTGTTTTTATTCCAACTGCACTTCAACTTGTTCACCTGATTTTGTGACAGCTCGTCAATGTTACCGTGTATTTTAAAAACGGGCATATCAAAGCTGTTCTGTTTGCTAAGTGTGGCTTTGCGTTTGTAAAAAACCTGCCAACCACCATGCAGAGGTTCTATTTTGTTCACATTAGAGAGTCAAAAACTGGATAAAACCCAGAGAAGAAGGCCTTTAAGATTGATGGACTTCATGACATCTATGTAAGGGCACTTAAACAAGGGAGATGCTGGAAGTACTGTCTATAATAAAAACTTGTGCTCAGCAGTTTTTTAAAGCAACACATCATAAAAGATCCTTCCACAGTTCTGTCACCAATCTGAATCTAAACCTAACTTCTTTCAAGAAAAAACACAGCATTGTGTTAATAAAGGAAGCGCCAATTGTAAAACAACAATGAAGAGGACTGGGCTCAATTAGCTGACAGTTCCTACTAAAAAACTCAAATAATCCCAGTTCTAGGCTCCCCCCCTCCCTGAATCTTGGGAAACTAAACCACATTGTGTGCTCATTATAAACAACCTTCATCACTTCCAAGCAAGAAGACCAAATGCTTAAAACCACGCATAACATTGTTAGGGAGAAAAAGAAAGAACACAGCAGTTTCTTGGGAAAGGCAAAAGAAGTCAGGATTGCTAGCTAAAGATAACACACTCCAGAAGGGCATGCAACTGGACAGCCATTGCTATCTAACTCACCTCAATAGGAAAAGAGGTCCAGACCTCAAAGGAGCTCCTGCTGTGGAAGAACCAGCCTCAGCTGCCTATGGACCGACCCACAGCTCCTGGGGTGTGTGGTCAGCTCCTCTTGCTCTTCAACAGCTTCTGGCAGGGGCTGTCAAAGCCCTCCACCTGGGGTTGGCAGGCCATCCTGGACTTTCCCTTCTGTGCTCACTGCAAGGTGTCAGTGAGCTTCCTACACTTGCCTTGAAACCACTGGGCTTCAGCACGCCACAAAGAACTAGGAGGCCCTGCAGCAAGGGCTGCACCGAGAGCAGTTTGGTCTGGCCTAGGAACCAGCTGTGGAAGTCACAGCTGGTTTCTGAACTGCCCATTACAGCTGCCACCCCTGCCTCTCTCCATCCGTCCCCTCTCCCAATAGCCCTGTCATTACATCACCTCTTGCCCTGCCTCTGGGCACCCTTTGCTGGAGGCTCCCCCTCCTCTGTGACTGTCTCCAGAGCCCGAAGTCCCTCAACGACCACATTTTACGTGGCCTAGCCCCTACCAGCTTTCTGCCTGAGTCCTCATTCCTAGACCAAACCTCAAGCTTCCCATGCTTTATGCCAAACCAGGAGATACTGAAAGAACAGCACTCCTTCCTAAGCAACCAAACGCACCACTGCAGCCGCTTCTTGGTCTGCTAAAACCAGTGCCGCAAACTTTGCTGTGCAGCACCACTGGAAAGTGCTCTGCTGCTTCTTGCCAGTGATCACTGGCTGTGGCTTCCTGACTGCACACTACTACGAACATGCAGCCATTCATGTAGAAATTTAGACAGTGCCACTGGAATTAACAAAACATTATAAAAGGGATCAGCTGGTTTGAATATATAATTTCTCTTAGCAATTTAACAGTGGGTCGAGATTCCCATGGTGAATTAGGCAGCTGGAGCCTAGGCTTGCAAAAAATGGATATTCTCTACCTGATTTTGTATACACAGACAGTTAAAGACCCCTGTGTATTCCTGACATGCAGTCTATAATCCCTCTTTTGTGCTGTATAAGCATTTTGCATTCTGCACTTATTTCCCTTAAAAATTGGTTTAGAAAAAATCAAATAAATCCTTTTCTAAGGCTGAGCATCACAAATCACCATTTATTTTCCAATCCTTAGTTATAGGCTGAAAACTTAAGTCATCTCGTAGTGTGCAATCCCAATACTATAGTGTATGTATCATCCTGCTTTCATTGAAATTAATTTTTCTTTGCCAAATTTATTTTAATTAATGTGTTCACTTTGTAACAAGGAAGCAAAAAGCATGAGTTATTAATAAAAAGTATCAGCTTTACTTAAAACTTGTCATTGTTTTTAACACTTACAATATGTTGTATGCTAGTCCCTAATAAAGACAACTATCCCTAGATACAATATATAAAAAAAGATATGGTATGCATTATAGACTGCTACTGCTGTTAATCAGGAGTGAAACAATGTTTCTACTTTTTCTGATCATAGCACATTAGAAGTATCCAGCTGGGTAAGCCTTAACTCAGCAAAATGCTGTTTATCTTTTGAAATACATGGTCTGAGGAAACACTGAGCTTCAGGTAAGAATAAGCAAGTAGTAATTATTAAAATAATCCATTTTTCATATATGTCAATACACTGACAGATAGATCCTCTGTGGGGTTGCAATGTTGGGAAGGGACTGAAGAAGAAAGGAAGGAACCTGACTCTAAGAGCAGTGTAAAAGTCTACAGTCCTTACCAGAAATTTCCTTTTCTGCTTCCAGTGGCTTCCTTGTGCATTGGTGGCCACATGTGCTTCAGTAACAATTTTGATGAGCTCCCATTCCTCATCCGTTGGCTCTGGTTTGTGCCCAATTGTTTTCTGCAGCTCTTCCCGACGCCTCTTCTCTCGATTTTCTTCTATCAGCTTCCTTTTTGCCAACCGCTTGCTGTCATCCAACACCACTAGCAGGGGAAAAAGCATACAAAAATGGTAGGAAGCTCTTTAAGGTTGACTGAACTTTGGTCTTTTCTATGCCTGAGGTACTAATTGATTACACCACCTTAACTAATCAGTAAAGAAGTACTTTGATAAGACCCACAGTTGACATAGTTCTCTTATTTCTCTCTCCAAACTTCATTTTCTCAGAAGCCTGGACTGCAAAGAACGACTTACCCTTCCGGTAACGTGATGTATACTACCATTGCCTTCAGTGGCTTATTCCACCAATAAAACTAATATGTAAAAGCTTTGTGAGGACTCAGACAAAGTGCTCCTATAATGAACTTGGAGTAATCCATGTTGGGAAAGATGCACTTTTCTTTTGTTTAAAGTAGTATCAGAACTGCTCTGAATTGTGTAGAATGTGTTCTTGTAAACCAGCAGAAGGCAATGTGGATTTAAGAAAGTGGGAGTACTCATTCACAGGAGGCTCAACTACCTGTTGCACGACCCAATCACGAACAATTTGCCTTTGGCTCTTTCCATAAGCCCTACAAATGGTGCCGTTCTGTGGCTTTCTCCCAGAGCCGCGCTACTTTCAGTGATGCCAGACACACAGGCCCCAGGGCTGCACATCTCTGACCGGCACAGAAGGTTTTATCCCATTTTCCATATATACGTGAATAGGCCATTTAAAACAGGCTGGGCTGCTTTAGCGGAGGAGGACCATTCTGCTCCATGACTAGTGGCAGGCAGGTAGGAAGCCCTGCTTACACGCTTCCGTTCACACATCTCTCTAAGAGACAACAACTCTAAGGTGGGAGAAACCCTTCTTGAGTTGGGGGTAGCTGGCTTGTCTGCCGTGCTTATTGACAGCTCCTTTGGTGCGTATGTAGGTGCAGCCCACAAAGGCCATACCACCTTTATGGCATTGGGACCTGCTGGTCAGAACCAGACTCAGAGAAACTTCTCAGCCTGTACAGCCGCTACTTGGCTGATGCTTGCCACTGTCTGCTGCGTCAGACTGGGCTGGATGCAAACTGGTGCCCTCCATCCCTCCTGAAGGTCTACCTGGCTAAATTGAAATTGCGTCATTTCTTCTATTTCCCTCTAGACAGAAGACGCTGTTATACATTACATTACCAATGAAAAATACTAAGTTAGAATATTTTTCTGTTGTTTATTGGGCCTGTTTTCCTGTCAGTTCTTCTGCAGAGGATTACGCCAGCAACAACCATTAACATTAACGCACAGGGGGATTTACGTGACTTCCTCCCATTTGCACTAATTGAAGCTATCGGTGTAAATCCCCGTGCAACGGCAGGAAAAGAAGACCCCTAAGGGTTAATCTTACAGCCATATGTTCTAGTTCTTTAGAATGAGAGTCGAATTCTTTGCAGTAGATAACTTCTTCAGGGCTAAAAATAAAACAAACAACTGCAGGATGACTCATACAACGACATTCAATTTCACATCCTCCAGAATTTTCTAAACAAGATGGGTTTTTTTCAAGCAAAGTGTCCATCCAGATGCATTTCTCCCTCCTCTCCGAAGAGCGAACATTCCTACTGTTACTTAGCCTGGTAAGGCCAGGAGAAGGTGCAGTCTGGTGAAGGATAAACAAAAAATTACGGCGCTATGAAAGTGGTTTCATGCAATGAGCCTAATTCCCCAGTACGAGTTATTAAAAACAAAAAAGTGCTGGCAGTTCTGCTCTACTTTAACAGTCTTCACCAATCAACATACTTTAAGCAAACACACACATTAAAAAAAAAAGAAAAAGAGAAAAGACAGAAAACCAGAAAAATATACTTACAATCTGTTGCCATGCCAACAAAGATACATTTTTTGAAGCGACATTCCTGGCACTGATTTCTTGTTACTTTGTCTATCACACATTTTCCTTCATATTTACAGGAATAGGTTGGATGGAGGTTTTTCTGAATGGTTCTTCTAAAAAAACCCTAAGTGCAATAAATAAATACATTGGAAAGCATTAGCATTGTGCAATTTTTTCAAATTGGGAGCCACTTTGGTTTGGTAGGAATGTACCTAAGTATGCAAGATAACATACTTCATTCCGTGAAACTCTCATAGAGGAAAAGAACAAACCAGTTTTATAGTGTATGGCATTTCTTTTCTGAGTTTCACGAAACAATCTCTCTAAAAATTAAAAACAGACATCTTAGGTGAGTAAAGGCATAAGTGATGCTGTCTTGAGGGACAAATACCGTCTACACATCTTCTTGAAGTCTTATGTTTCTGTGTGTTAAATTTTTTTGTATTTGAACTAGAGAGTTTATTTTGAGCCCCTTTCTAAATTACGTAATCATTTCGAGGGATATTAAGAGGCATATACATACTTTTAATTAAAGAGCAGCTTCTGCAAATAGTAAGAATGGTGGTGTGTTATGTGCTGATAAAGGATTAAGAACAAACAGTTCTACTCCTTTCTTTCCATCAAAGCTAAATAACCAACCAAGCAACGAAATCTGGCCAAGACTAAGAATTTTGCAAACACAATTTACACAATCTTTGAGTTTTGTTCTAAATAATGGATCCATCTCTGTATTTCTGAGAAGAGGATTTAAATCGTGTTTACCACAGACCTCTGTATTCAAAACAAACATCACCAATAAAGATCCCTCTATACAGAGATCCATTCTTTCTTTCTATCTACCTACCTATCTATCTATCTATCTACGTACCTACCTATCATAATATAGATCTATATTGCCAATTGCAACATGGATATGAGGTCAGATCCTAAGTTCATGCAAACTAATGTAGCTCCACTGAATTCATTGATTTATACACCCCAGAGACCCTGGCCTTAGGTAAAGAAATCAGATACAACTTAACTCTGAACATTACGGACCTAATCCTGGTACTAATTTCAACATGACTTTGTCCATTGACTTCCGCAAGAGCTGGATAAACTTCGCAAGACTGCAAGATATGGACAAGATAGGCTGTCAAGCAAGAAATTTAGACTTCACTTTAATTTCAAGTTTCACCATTGTTTGAGACTGTCTACATTCAGCAATGCAGCTTGGGACCACCTTGACATAGAGAACACACTGGGACCCTGGTCCTGTTTGATTGAGGCCCCTGAGAATGGCTTTGGTTTCAGTGAAAACAATGGCAATGGCAAAATTCAAGTGAGATTTTACCTAATGAATAGTCTCTTCATCTGGGATTTTATCTGATGAATAGTCTCCTCACTTCACTAGGCAAAAGGTTTGGTTTTAATCATGTTAAATAACACCCGGTAAAATCTTATAGCAGTGTGCAATTTCTTTTAACACAGAATGTTGAATTAAGACGTACGGATAAGTCTGTATTTCAGCTTGAGCTCCTAGCTCCAGTGAAGACAATAAAGAGCCTTGTCCTCATTAGAGTTTTCTCTTAAAAGATCCAGCTCGAGCTAAGAGTACAACTCTTTCTTCCTTAATAAGGATAAGACCTGAAAACTCAATTAAACTGAGTTGCATAAAGCATGTGTGTGAGCTTTTGCAAGATTGGGACTTGCTGGCTTGAGCCAAAATCCAGGAAATCACAGGGAAGATATCCTTATGTGGGGTTTGGGTCAGGTGTCAAATCCTCATCTACCCAACAACTGGATTTGCATCCACTCTCAACCCTGTGACGAATTCCTAGAGACAGGACGTGCCCCTCTCCTCCCTGAAGATCAAAGATGGCTCTGGACAAGCAGGGACACAGGGTACTCTCTAGTTACAGCAAGAGATGGAAAAATCTCTGATGAATCTCAGGAAGTGGTACTGAACTTCTGTTTTCCAAACCTTACATGGGACTTAACGTAGCTCTAGCTTTGTAATGGAAAGGCTCTTCACCACCTGTGTTGGGACCAGCACATTTCATCTTCCCATTTCTTTGCATTTCTCAGAAACTTTCTGCAAAAAAACTCTTTGATCATCCCTAGATACAATGTGATAAGGAAGCTGCTCTCTATATCTGTCCAAACACTTCAGCACAGAAGTGTTATTTTCATCAATAAAAGAAAGCACACTTTATTGTAAGGCAACTACTCTTCCTAAACTCCTTTACTACGCACCTACATAGCAATAGATGCAATGGGTACAGTCTGGAGAAACAGTTCAGTGACGTCTGAACTCACTGTTGGTTTATTTGTGTTTAAATTCCTTACAATTTACTCTTCAGAAACCATGTGTGAGGATGCTTTGTTCATGAAAGCACTTGCCAAAGCAAATTTTTGGCTGTCAGCCCTGATTAATGTTGTTACAAAATTAAAGTGATTTTGAGTGGAAGCAACTAGTAAATGTCAAATTCATTGAGAATTGATTACATATAAGTTTGCTGATAAATCATAAAACTTCAAGTGTGTATGCAGATCCTCCAAAGCATGGGTTGAAACTGTCCACACAAACCACCCCATCCTGTACAATGAATACATTTGCAAGAACAACAAATCAAAACAAAACAAAACAAAACAGTCTGTTTGTAAGCCAACTAGGAGTAGGAGAAAGAAAATTAATTACTTTTTGCAAATTGTTGGCTCAGTTCGTTGTGCACATAAGCATTATTTTAAATTGTACATCAGACAGAAGAACTGTATCTGAAGATAAAAGTAGATTTTGTATGCTATATCTTTAAAATAGCTGGTAGGCATAAAAACAAATACTTCAGCTGGAGTAACAAAAACCTTAGTAGGAAAGCTGGCGAGAGACATAGCTGTTCAGCTGGGAGCAAAAGATATTTCATAATGCCACAGTGTCGCTTACTTCTCATATCTGAATTAAGTCATATTCATACATTTTATGTATTGTTATCATCCGGTATATGGGACGCAAATGTGTAGGAATCACTTGTTCAGTTCCAGTTTTTTCAGATATAAATATTTTTTCATACATATTATGTATGTATGTCTATAAAACCATTACAAATATCACCACAAACCTGCTATACATAGGATATTTAGGTCTTTGTGCATTTCATAAACGTAACTTAGTGCAATGCTGTACAACTGAAGGAACTACTTCAACACAAGAGTCACTGTGATGTGGAGCTCTAAAGCCAATCCAAACCCAAAATCTCAGATCCAAATATTCCAAACTTTGGGGATGAACAGAATACGACTTTTGTGGCTTAGTCCCATGACACTAGTCCATGACATGTGTGGTCCCATTTGTTTAGAAAAACATAATAATTTCTTATTTTCTGCAGGAAAGAATAGCTTTCTTACAGGATCTCAAGCTATTCAGGCAAATTTATGGCAGTGAAATCATGTAAGATGTGCCTGACTGTGTTACTCAATTTTTTTTTTATTTACTTGCCCAAAGCAATCTCTTTTTTAATTTTGCATGTAGCTTTGGAGATGCAATTTAGGGCTGAAATCACATTTGAATATGCTTAAGTTAAAGAAGTAAAAAATTTTTTGAAACTTTTAACTGGGTGTCAATGCTTCCCAAAGTGATGGATGTTACTGTTGTATGAGCATGTGGAAGGGATTTTGATTTTTGCTTCTTCACAGTGACGATGAGAGGCACTGGAAGACTGTTAATCGCTACAGACTCTTCATGGCCATAGGCAGAATCTCAGCTATTGCATAAACAGCTTCACTGGAGTTGCTGGGAGTATGCTGATGTACACTGGCTGAGAACACAGCCAAAGAAACATTAAAAAGCTCACAGTTAAACAGCAACAACAAAAATCTAAATTTCTTGTTTTCTTTTTGGAAGCAAACACTGCAAAAATCAACTATATTCCTTATGCATATGAAGAGCAGCTGCATAGCCAGATACGGCTTATCATCAGTACTGGATGTTCCTACTCGCTTCTAATCTGTCTTTGTTTTATTTGACAGCACAGTTCAGGAAGTCTGTATAATGGAGGAGCTGGAGAGCTATTTCTGATTCCCACTTTCCCACTGTGCCATTTACCTTGCAACCTTCGCAAGTGATGCAGCGATAATGATATCCGGTGGCTTTGTCCCCACATACTACACATAGCTCATCCTTGTCTAAGTAACTGGGTATATACCCTGTAAAAAAAAAAGAGGATGTGGCATGTAAACTCGATATAAAATGATATGATACATTTGATATAAAAATATTATATTAAAATCCACTTGTCTATCTGAACTCACTGAATTTCCTGCATAAAAAGCTCACACTAACAATGTTACAGACTTACTTAAACATAGTCTATAATATCTTCTACTTTTCACACAGTTTCAGCATCTACTGGTCAAGAGGGAGAAGCTGGAACACGACGATTGCTCTTTCCTGAGTGAAATACTACCTCAGAAAAATAAATATATTTATTTTTACCTCAAAGGCTTTGATGTGAATAAAAAGCTAACTGTGAGACATACAGTATATTCCTCTATTCTGTTTCACAAAAACCCCAATATACTTGCATACTGAAGATGAGATCCCAGGTTGCAGGGTGACTCAGGGACCTGGCTGTAAGAAATATTTAATGAGAGGTCGTTTGTTTTAAAACAGCTCCACAGGTGTGGTTAGAGAAGTACCAGCAACAGATAGCCCAAGTGGTATTAATCATACCTCACCTGGGCGTGTTCTGCAGGAACATTTAATATAGCTTGAATTTAGGGCAAAATACGTGGGCATTCAAATATGTGTGTGTGTGTATGTGTATGTGTTAGAATGACATTTTCTCTTCTGAAGTGGTTTACCAGACATCCAGCAAGTGAAATCAAATATTACTGCTATGAAAAACATTGGCAATGCTTGGTTCTTTTCCCACAATGACATTTGTTTTGATAACATAAACATATTTTCAATTTGAGCAAAAACCCAAAACAATTCTGATGGCAACCAAAAAGTAATTCTAAACTAAAGAGAACTTTGAAACAGGATAAAACACAAACCTTTCAAAATAAGTGTTCCCATGACTCATAATTAATGGAGTTATGGTACATAACTTTTCCTTCTGAAAAATCTCTCTGTAAAGATGTAAAACAGAGACCTCAGATTCACTTTGAGGGGAGAGAGGAAAGTGCAGCTGTTTGTGTAACTGCATAAGATCATTAAAGTGTAGTA
Source organism: Fregata magnificens (assembly GCA_013389945.1). NCBI lineage: Eukaryota > Metazoa > Chordata > Aves > Suliformes > Fregatidae > Fregata > Fregata magnificens. Next base: position 145,857 of record WAAD01035259.1, read on the forward strand.
AATATTTCACAGAATCCCAGAATGGCTGAGGTTGGAAGGCACCTCTGGAGGTCAGCTGGTCCAACCCCGCTGCTCAAGCAGGGCCACCTAGAGCCAGTTGCCCAGGCCCATGTCCAGACAGCTTTTGAGTATCTCCAAGGATGGAGACTCCACAACCTTTCTGGGCAACCTGTGCCAGTGCTCATAGTGAAAAGAAAAGATTATTTTATTCCCTGTATTTCTATTTGTGCCCATTGCCTCTTGTCCTGTCACTGGGCACCACTGAGAAGAGTCTGGCTCTGTCTTCTACCTGATGGGGGATCAGGTATTTATACACATTGATAAGACCCCCCTTGAGCCTTCTCTGCTCCAGGCTGAACAGTCCCAGCTCTCTCAGTCTATCCTCATAGAACAGTTGCTCTAGTCCCTTCATCACCTTTGTGGCCCTTTGCTGGACTTGCTCCAGTATGTCCATGTCTTTCTTGTATTGGGGAGCCCAGAACTGGACCCAACACCGCAGAGGTGTTTCACCAGAGCTGGGAAGAGGGGAAGGATCACCTCCCTCATCCTGCTGGTGATGATCTTCCTAATACAGACCAGGATGCCATTGAGCTTCCTTGCCTCAAGGACACACTGCTGGCTCATGTTCAACCTGCTGCCCACCAGGAACCCCTAAGTACTTCAATGCAAAGCACCTTCCAGGTGGTTGGCAGCCATTCTGTACTGCTGCATTTATTATTCCTCCCTCAGTGCGGGATTTGGCATTTCCGTTTGATGAACTTCAAGAGATTCCTCTCATCCCATTTCTCCAGCATGCCTAGGTCACTCTGGATGGCAGCACACCCAACTGGTGCACCAGCTAATCCTCCCAGTTTTGCATCATCTGCCAACTGGCTGAGTCCAATTTATGAGTGCAATGAGGGAGAGTCCTTTGGATGTGGCTGCCTGTAACATAATCCCTTGCCACTGGCTTGCTGAACCCACCTGTAGTGCCACACGTTAGACTAGACTTTAAGCTTGCTGTCTTCGTGCAGCCCTCACACCAGTATGGCTCAGTACAGCTCAGGGACTCAGCACACCAGTCACATGCACGGCAACCAGCAACAAGACTCAGGGCAGCAGAAGGCTGTTGGAGGACACTGCAAGGCAGGTGGCCGTCATCTTCCTGCGACTAACATGCCAGAGGGTCAGCTCAGTAACAGACAGCTTAAATGAAAGTGCCTTCCTAGGGCTACACTTGCCAGAGGTTCTCCAGAAAGAAAAGCCCAAATCAGAGAGAAAATACTTGAAATTTACTGAGCTTCAAATACTTGAACTTTCTGGGGGCTGGTGAGTGGATTAGGAAAAGGTAAAGAAGTAAGAAGGCAGAAAGTATTTGCATGGCCTACTTTATATGTCTAGTTTGAACATAATTATGAGAACCTCAAATTATAGAGGAACATATATCCCTCTTATGTAATGCTGGGAAGGAGGAGCACTCTGAAGCCATGCCCAGTGCCAATAATCCTACTGGCATCTGAAAGGGGAGTGGGGGAATGAGCTGAGATCTTACTGATGTATCATACCAGTCTATAATACAGCAAAAGATCAGATTTACATTCAGGTTACATTTCTACATGATGAACAAGTTGTGCTTGGATAAAGACTGGTGGACACGTGGAGCTGGTTCTGTGACCTTGGGGGAAGAGAGACAGCAGGGTTTCGACTCTAATTTACATCACTGACTCCTAATGGACATTATGCCAGTGGGGGATTAGCCGAGGCTATTATCTCCATCCTGCCCCGCTTTTGCTCACACCTGCCTCTGCACATGCAACACATACAAAACACGGAGCTGATACAGGAGGCAGAAGAGGCAGCAAAGGGATGTAGAATTTTCCCCTAAATTTCTCATAAAGATTAATGGCTTCTTGTTATTGCTGGTTACTGCTATTCATGAAACGCAGGCTTAGCGTAGCATAGCCTGTGTCCTCTAAAATTCAGTATTCCTGGTTTGCTTGCTCAAGAATTACTTCTGAATTAAATGCCTGGATATTTCATTAAGTATATAATCTGGTTAGCACTGCTCATGTAATGGCAGCTTTATTCTATTGGAGGAGCAGGAGACCACTTGTCTAAACCGCATCCTTAAATATATACAGTAGCTTGCGCATGTGACTAGTGGTGTCCATCTCCTTCTTGGAATTTCACGACTTTATCCAACCCAGGAAACAGTTTCCAATATGGCAGAATAGACAAATCTCCTACAGGCACTCCTAGTCAGAAATTAAAAATGGCATCCTTACATGCAACCACATTCCCAGTTTTGCTGCATCGGAAGTGTTAAGTGCCAGCTATTTAAGCTACTTAAATGTTAAATATTATGTTCATCACTTTTGCAGGATTGTGCCCATGTCACAAGGTAAGCACACACTTTGAACGCTTCTACTGGTTCAACAGGAAACATGGATAGAAAAATCTTATCCCAAGAAATCATTGGCAATAAAGTGTGCAATAAACATCTTTTTTCTTTCTATTACAAATCTGAGAGTGATATCCACACTTTTGTATATTTTTAACCCTCCTTCCAACAACTAATGGGATCAGAAACTGCTAGAAAGTAGGAAAATTGGACCTTCAGCAGTATTTTAAAAAGATACAATTCAGACAAACACACGTCATGCCAAGAGGAATAAGGGGACTTACATTCAGTTCTTACAAACCATAATGTCCACTGTAAATAATTTCTAAGAGTTGCAAATATCCAGTCTGACCTCTGTATAAATTCAATGCAATTTCATCTGTAAGACGTGCAGATAAGCAGCCTCAGTGCATTTTTGCTGCTCCTCAGAGTTAGAAACAATATCAGCAGGAGGAAACTCAACAGTGTTTTTCTAAACTTGGTACCAGCGTGGAAGCTATGATTAGTGCAATGGAGATTCTTGGGGAAGCCGTGGATGGCAGCAGAGTTGTATGTTGGATGGTTTGAGGAAGAAGCAGAGCAACAGACTTCTCTCACTGCTTGCAGCACTTAGGGAAAAAAGAAGAGGGGCAGACTAATAGGGGCTCCTCTTTCACATGAGCAAGTACGTTGGCATCTTATGTGTTTAATAACTCTGAACTAGAAATAAAAACTCCTATGTGGAAGAAGCAGATGCTGTCTAGACAGAGTAACCCAGGTGCTCCCTTATGAAAGAAGAATGATGACAAATCTCATGGGAACACTGGATAGGTTCCTATTTCTGGTGTTCGTATTTCATCCTTTATTTCTTGGTCAAAACCTACTAAGTAAGTAGCTAAGAGGAACCGTTCAAAAGCAACACCAATCTCACTGAACTGTACAATAATAACCAATATCGTTCCTTGGTCTTTCAAGCCTCTGTCTGCTGTATTCTAGCATCCTCACGGACTATCATTTGGTGCACCCTGTATGATCCTCAAAGTTAACTATCTGTCAAGTATGACTTGCCGTTGTTCATCCCAATGCCCACCTTGGATCTTTGCTTTGAGTGGAGAACACCAAGCAATGACCTTGACCTGCCATGTCTGGTGTTTCCCCTGCAGCCTAAAGTAACTCCTTTGCTCCCCAGACTCCCACCTGCCAGTCTGCCTAATCTTACTGTCTTGGCAAGGCTAAGCACTCAGCAGGACCAGTTGCCCCCATCTAGAAGAATATGTAGTATAATCCATTATAACCAATCTTGATGGTGATTTACAATATCTTTTAAATTGCAACTGTAGCTTTGTAGAGGTATGGCAAGAAACAATTCCCTTCGACAGGAAAATGTGCAATGAGTTTGCCCCAGCAGCTGTAAGGACAGAACGAGATCTGCTAACCTATGCAGTCATCTGAGGTACTCTGTTTCATTAATAGTGTATGCCTACACTCCCAAATTACCATTTGCAGGAATGATACCTTAAAGCAGTATATGTGACCCTGCGCAGTGTAACAGATTGGAGAGACACAAATGAGATACTCGGTGGCTATTCTCCACCCCCTCACCCCGCAACAAGGCAAAGAAAAGCTATTTAAATGAAAACAACCCCTGAAAAATGATACTGTTTTTTCCTCCTCTGTACCTGGCACACATCAAAAAAAAAACATGTTTTGAGAAAAGTAAAGAATCGATTTCAGTTTTGTTTAAGTATCGTTGCACAGACTTTACATCTCCAGGTCTCTGTACAGAGAATGTAATACTGGCTTAGGGATTAAACCACACCTTAAAAAAATTCTAGGACCCAAACCGCATTTGACTACCAAACAGGGATATGAGTGACATCAACGCAAACAAATTATGTCTGTATACCAGATGTTCCTTATTAGCCTGTTCCTGATCCACCATAGGCTTATACCTTGCAAGCAGAAAAAGCCATTTTTTGCTATTGCACAAGGACACTTGTGTTTTAAGACCATTATTCAGTATTTTGATTTCCACTATACACTGGCAGAGTCATGTATTAAATATATTCTCTGAAATCTTTCTTTCCCCCCGCTGGTATGGTTTGCGTGACTAGAGACCACTCACTAAAATGAGGAGTTTAGGACTTATCAGTAAGCTCGTATTCACTTACTAGACACTGCAGGATGAAAATGAAAAAGATGAAATTAATTACTACCTTGAGAATCCCGAACTGTATTAGAACTGAAAAGAAAATTCATACTGCTGTTCTACCGATTCCATAGTCACATTGTAACTCTTTGCAAATTATAAAAAATTACAAGAACCATCCAGATATCATCCTTGATACACTTGCGTAAAAAAAGCTTAAATACAGTGTTTATCGGAGAAAGCATAGAGCTGAGTGAGAAAAAGCATACTCCATTCTTGTTTGTCCTATTATCAATATTGATCTGAAAGGCTGGGCTGACACGCTGATCCTTGTTTCCCACTTCCTTTAAATTACTCCCACTGAGAAAAATTGCTTATTTCCCCATCGAGCTTGGAAGCACCGAGAATGCTGTTAAACAGATTCACACATTTCTTGTTAGTTAACTGGCTTGTTGTCCGCAATTTTGATCTTTGCTGACATTCTTTGATTTATGGAATTACTCAAATTTGGCAAGAGATTCTGCAAAGATAGAATTTGGAACATTTTTTATAGTCTCTTTTCCCTCAATGACTTTCCTAGGTATCAACCCTGTTCTTTGGGCTGAGTCAGAAACCTTATCAACAGCAGTGCATTTTGCACAGATGCGCTGAAAACATTTTAGCCCAAACTGTGTTATCGCTTAAACTGCTGTGACCGGTACTGTACTTGCGTCCATTACCAACTACAGGTACAAAATGCACTACTGTAAGAGTCAGACCATGCAATTTTTTCCCAAAAATTATTTAAATGTTTTTAGACACCATAGCTTAGTATTGCAAGTAACTTAATTATTTAGAAAGCTAAGCCTCACTGAACATCAGTTTTACTACTGATGCAAAAGCAAAGTATGACTTAGTTCACTTTCCCATCCTTCATTTGGTTGTGGAAAGGTTACAGTAAAGGAGCTTAAAACACTTTTTCCACTGACATGTTTATTAAAAAAGAAACATATAATTCTAAATGCATAATGATTTGCTGAATAAAATGCAACTTTTCTGATCAGTGCTATCTCCTTGGATGGGTGGTCAAGAGCAAAATTAATCATTTTTAAGCCCAAAATAATTGTTAACATACTGGGAGCTGCTCTGCTGCAAAGGCCAAGATGGCAAATGCTCAGTGTTTTTGTAAATTGATTATATGCACACATACTCCCAGCACTGATGAGAAGACATTTTGACATAACCTCCATGTTGCATTTTCTTAGCTATTCAGAAAGTACCCGAATGTTTTCACACCGCTGAGAACTCAGTTTGGACTAATTCAGTCGCATACTCTAGCAGTCATACAGTACGTATTCTCAGCTGCACATAAATTGCCTGAGAAAATATAAAGGGAAATAATAATGACAATTACAATTGTAATAACAACAACTATAATAACTTTCAAAGCCCCATTCTCCCACCACACCAAGAGACCTTGAAAAGGTGGCATTAACCTCACCTTGTATCTGGGAAGCAAGCTGAGACGCAGGGCTGAGGAGCCGGCACTGCTACAGCCCGACTCAAGAATTCCCACCTGCAAACCTTTGGTTTGGGGAGCAGCCTCTCGTTACTTCTGGTCCGCCCCCACAGAGCCTGAAGTTCAAGCCTAACTTCATAGACACCTGTGGGCATCTTTCATTAACTTTGTCTGGGAAATGACTGTACAAAGGGAAGTGAAAGCCAACTCTCATTCCGGTTTTAACTTTGCAGACCTACTTCCCACATTGTCCAAATGGCCAAAACACCGCACACACACCAAACGTGGGGATAACTGAGGTTTCCGGACCTCTGTACATATTTCTTTTGTACTTTCCTGACTGCATTACCTCTACCCTGTCACTGGGTACTCCCCCTCACTGTACGGGTGGTGTGAGGAGATCCAGGGACACTTTTGCCTGTCTGCTCAGCCTCTGTGCCAGGGTACGGTGGCACGGGCTCCCCCCGAGCATCACCCGTCCAGCGTGCAGTGCTGCAAGCTTGCCATGGCCGGTGACACCGTAAGAGGGGAAAAATACTCCAGTTTAAGCTCTCTGGGACAGAACTGGGCATAGCACCTCATTCTCACGATGATGAGCCCTGCTCTGCTCATCAGATTTTACAGCCTCATGTAGAAAACAAAGTGTGCCTGGTTGCTTGTCTCCTATGGTAGGATCAGGTCCAAAAGGGCTTCCTTAATAAAACAGTAAGCTCTTGCATGAATATTGTGCTGCTACCTTTTAACAGCGTACACTACAGCACAAAAGATAACAGAGCAACAAGCAGATGCAAAGCTAAAATGCCACCTCCACCTCTTGATTTTCTGGAGCACAACTTTTTCCTTTAAAATTCAAGTCTTTCATCATTGTGACAGATAGTCAGGAAATAATAGTTTTTAATGTACTGTAATAACTGGAGCAGCTTAAGTGCTTTCTTATATTTTAGAATAACTGGCTATACTTTCTAAATACTTATTTTTTTTCCTTTAGTGACACATTGTTGGGGTCTTTCGTTCTTGTTTTTTAAAGTTATTTTCTGAATTCTTTTGAAGTGACATAAAGATAGAAAAGTAATTAAACTCCCCTTCATAAATGATAATTTTTTCAGCATGTAAAATGTTGATTTTTTTTCTTCTCAGAGGGAAAAGAAGACTTTAACCATTTAATAACTAGAAAAAGTTTTGATAGGAAAAGACTCCATGTTCTACTGTAAAGTACAATTTGATCTGAACAGCATATTATTGAGATTACTACAAATTTCAGGGGACGAACAGAAACACCAACTGCAACAATCAAGACTCCTCATGAACACCTGCTTAGGGACTTAATTTTGCTTTAATGGGCTATTACCAAGGCTTCTCTAACAAACTCCCTCGTCCCCCCCAAAATCAATTCTGGATCAATACAGACACACATGCCCTGTATAAAGCCTTCTGTTCTTAGGACAGGATTAAAAGATTCGTTAGTTTTACGATAGCTTGGTTAAAAGATGGAAATTAAAAAAAAAAAAGAGAAGATGCACATGTCCCGCACAGTTTACATCTCTTCTGCTTAACAAACTCAGCATTTGCAAAGGTTTGACAGAAGGGAGGCAACTTTTTATTGATTATCCCAGTAATAAGGCTCTAAAGAACCCCAAAGCACGTCGCTCAGTCTCCATGAGTGATCAACTAAAAGCCTGCTGGAGAGCCGGCTTCCACCAAAATTCACTGCCATTTCTTAGTGAAACTGAGGTAGTGGAAAACAAGGGCAGACAAGCAATTTTTAAAAACAACTCTGTATTCTTTCAACCAAACAAATACAAAAGCTTTAAAAAGAGCAGACGTTAGGTGCCTGAGTACTGAAATAACTTACTTAAAGCTCTGATCTAGGTGTATCTATTATTATTTATAACCTTTAACATTATAAAAAATGTATTCCTTCACTGACTTTGCAATAGCAGGTCTTTATTTTCTCTAAGTTAATCCTGAGTACTATTTTTCTTTAACGAAAAATAAGACATGGGAAAAGTCTACAAAGAGTTATAAATTCATTAGTTAAAACTCAATAGCAGATAAATAGCCTTAAAAAGCATTTAAAATGTTGCATAATACAAAAACATGCATTATCCACAACTACATTTTGTCTACAATTTGATCATGTTCCAACAGCTTCCTAGAACAGTATTTTAAAAAAATATTTCCTTTATTATGAAATAACAGTGCTGTTCAAAGTATAAAATGAAGGCATTTTTCTACCGAACATATAGATTTATTGCACCAAGTGCTAGTGAATAGGAAAGGGAAATATTTCAGTTTTCCATGTAGTTAGCAAGACTAAACAGTCTACTTTTTATTACAAAGCCACTTTAAAAGTAGTAAATGGTGTTTTCTCTATCTACCTAATTACATCGGATTCATCTGGGTTTTGGGTAACTGCATACAGAAAATCTGGTCTTAATAGAAAAAGGACATGATGTTGGTACAACAGACTGTGTATATTTATTCTTTAATAATGTGATTTTAAAGAAACACAGAGAATGTATACTCTGTATGCATCAGTTTGCTTGTCTGAGTTCAGAACAAATAACACTGAAAACGTTTCCAAGTGTTTGTTGGTATTTTGGGCTCTTTCTGAACCTGCTTTGCTTACTTGAAAGCAAAAGAAAAAATTCTAAAACCAGGCAACGATTTAACCCTGAGGGAGCAGATATTGCGCTCTGATTATCTCTCACAAACATATTGATTAGATCAACTTTTTGGATGCAGAATAGTCTTTCTTGTACAGATATATTCTTGAATTTTCAGTCTTTTTGGTTTTGCATAATCAGAAACTACATGGTTTTCACTTAGAAGACAATAACTCTATTAAATGTAATCATTTTCCCATACATATTTACAGTTCTATTTTCAAAATATTTTGCCCGAGCTGCTGAGTAAACAGAGTTCACATTTACTGATAACGAGGACTTACACAAATTGTTTGTATGTAACCAGAAACACAGCTTTAAGGTGCAGAATATATAATGACGACATTTCAGAAGAGAAACTTTCTTATCTAGCTCACTGGTGAATAGCAAATGAACTTAATAGCCCCGGAAAGCAGAAAACAAGCAATATATTTGCAAATGTCTTTTATAGATGAAGAAAAAGTCCTTGGAAATCCTCATCGCTCACAGAAAACCTTACAATCACCTAGCAACCTATGTTACTGCTGCTTTCAATTTTGAACAGGCAGCCTTCACATTCAAAGATGTATCTGAGCCAACTGATGCAACTGTAAGTTTAAAGCAAAACAAAAACAAAAACAGAGATTTTTTTTTTTTTTTTTGTTATTTAAATAAATTGCCCCTACCTTTCTTCTGAGAGTACGATGGCGACTGCACTTGAGAAAAAGTAGGTTTTTCTTCGGTGAAATATTCAGGTTGGTTGTACTGATTCAGGGCCATGTCCATGTCAGAGTACTCGCTTTTAAACACGTTTCCAGGGTAACTACAGGTATAAGGCTGATTCACCGCCCAGGCCTGTTCCATATATATGTTGTTACTGTGCAGGACCTGAGCATCACAACTGCTGTAACCCTCATTATCTTCGATATATGTGCAATAATCAGTGGACTGCATGTAGCAATTGCTACCAGCTGCTGGGTGCACTTCATATATTTCTTGCATACAGTAGTTCATTTTGTTACCCTATCTCAGCTTCTACTTTACGTACACACACACATGCATACACACGCAGGCATGCATACACATGGAACGGGAGAGGAGCAATGAATATACACCAACAAAGTCGACTGCAAAACAGCCCGTTTTACTTTGGAGCAGCACCTGATGTGCTAAAATCCTATTTATATTGGGACGGCTTGTGAACTCCCCTGCCAGTCAAACATATTGGGAAGCAGATTTATGACAGTCAAAGGTCTTAATCTGTGACTGTAAGTTAATTCCAAGGGAAGATGGCAGGCAGGTAGCAATGACCACCAGACAAAGAAGTGATGTCCCAACAACCCTCCTGTTCCCCCGTTTGTCTGGAATAATCATTTTATAAACCATTTCCAGCCTTTTCCAATATGATTAGAAAATGATTACTAAGGCGAGGGCACAGTTATGTCACTGTAGTTGTCAACTTAAGTGTGAAGCATTATAAAGACTGCTTAAGAACTCCCAGAGGGGATACGCTGAAAATCCTAAAATCAATAATCCTATTTTTCAGCATTAAACCATAGAAAATCCAATAGTGCTGTGCTGATGACCCAAACAGTAGTCTAGTTTTACAAAACTTAGCAACTTAATCTGTCACCAGCTTTATTGATTTTGTTTTACAGAATTACATGCATGAATCTCCCCAGCCTTCCACACATACACAATCCTCCCCACTGCCTGGTAATGCATTTATGAGAAAGCAGCTTTTCTAAACTTCAATGATTCAGGGAGGTAATTTCTATTGAGTTCAACAGGTGGGAAACTTCAAAATAATATAATCAGCAAAACCAACACTGTTTAAATATCATCAATAAGCTAATTGCTTTGCTATTCTGCTTCGTTATCTTTTATGTTTCAGTAATGAAGTACTTTCAGAAGCGTATCTTTTTTGACAACAGACTGCGCAGAGTAAAGAGGGGTTTTTGCTCGTTTTGGCTCACCTATGAGCTATGAACATGTCAATGCCACTACAACAAAAACTGTATGATCTTATAATTGCTTAATGCACCCCAAACCTCAATAAAGTTAATATACTATGTTTAATCAGACGTTCTTTTTGATCTAAAATAAATGATTTTATTCTTAACTTATATTAGCTGCTATTTGTTTTTTACTAGGCAAACTGTTTCTTCTTTACAGCACATCTAAAATACGGTAAAACTTGTGAAGTCAGTAACAACACGGTATCCCTCCTTAAAGCCTGTTATTATTAGGAAGCAGAATTATTACTGATCTGATAATGAGGTCTTAGTTTTCTTATTTCACTCATTTTAAACAACCTACAGGATTGCCAAAATTACCACGTAGGTTGGCCCTTTTTCATCTAGGATCTTAAGTATACATCTAACAACCTCGATGAACATACATCTAAATGGCCCTCAAAAGTTCAGTGAAATAGGTAAGAACTGGGCATGACCTGTCCATATTTCTCCCTATCCAATATTGTTTAATGTTTCAGTCTAATGCAAAGAGCCGACAGAGAAATGTTCTCCCTTCCAACATAGAACCAAAACTAACCTATCTAAATAAGAAGCACTGCCAATTAGTATGTAATGTGCAGGCTAACAGATTTCAGGATAAGTGCTTCTGAGGATCAGAGAAGTTAAAATTCATGCTTGGGTTTTTTTTTTCCTTTAACTATAAAAGAAGCATCTTTAGCACACATTTCTTATTAACTTGCTCAGAAAATAGTAATACATTTGGTAAGTCAAAATGAACTCTATCACGATCAATTCTACTAAAGTCAATGAAGTTGCTTCCAAAATGAACTTATTCTGGTAAATTCTGATACTGTAAACTAACATCTTACTTCATCAAGAGCACTAATAGTTACTGAAATCCCAGAAGTAAACCACAAATGAACCCTCATTTTCCACGCTGTTTTTACCAAAGATCTAAGTAAAAAAACCAGCACTGTGAAATACAATGTCAAAAAGCACACAATAAAAGTTAATTTTCATTTTAGCTCAGGCCATGATCTAGATTTTACAAAGATTGATTTTGTCTGCGATAAAAAGCATGTCTTAGGCAAGATCTGATTTTTCAAGAACGGATGTTCAGGACTTCATAAAAACACGCCCGTGCTTCCTAAGAAACTCTGCAATAGGTGTTTACACAGAAACCTGCATGTGATCAGTTGGTAATACTGTACCCATTGTACAAATGTAACACATACAACCTGCCGAACTTACTTCTCCACACTCCCCAGAAAGAAAACATTCCACAACTGCAATACGTGGGTTGTTCATTTACCACAAAATGATCTCCTGTACAGCTAACGAATTCATGTGAGAGCTTGCACAGAGGTGAGGCTGTATTTTACAGGTTAGCAGGGCAGAATACCTAGATACTTTTACACCACCCAGAAAAGCTTTGGAGAACTAGGCTTTAAATTCTTAGTGGGAGTTTTTCCCCATGTGGATTTGTTTTGCCAGATGAGTCCAAATTCCTATGAATTTTCTCTTCTCTTGTTCTTTTCCCCCCGATTTGATTTAGGTTTGTTACTGAAAAACTAAACAGAATTGAGACTGTGTGTAGACAGAGCCGTCCCAGCCAGGATGGCACCTGAGGATATGGTATCTCGACATGGCACAGACTGTGACTTACTTTCTGTTCCAAAATAAATCCCTCAAACATTTTTTATTTTCTACTGCTAAGTCAATAATGCTTAGAAATGTGTCATATGTACTACTTTTGTCAGAATTACTGTAATACTGCAAAGACATTAAATTACATGAAACTATGAAGACTGAGGAGAAAAAGAAAAATGGACAAGAGCCTTTTCTGACAAAAAAAAAAGAATGATAAACACCGCCAGGGAATGGGGGTTCCTTACCTGTAATGTGCTAACATTAATGAGGTTTATATCACTGCAGATTGTTGTTCCCTTGGAAACAAATCAGTTCAAAAAATACTGCAACGATTTAACATCCTTATTAAAACTGAAATATTCCTAAAATATTTTCATTTTAATCTCTTAGGGTCCAATCCTGTAGGTCCCTTTCATGTACCACTTTGAATTAAATCATCTGATAAAAGACAGTCAGATGGGGTCTTTCTCAGAAGGCTGAAAGTGGAGCAGAAAATAATATTAACAACTTTTGTCTTGTACTCTGGTTTGAATATTGGAGTCTTTAAATCATGTCATGTTGAGCTTTCATTGCCTTCAGCAATGTAGTATCACACTTGGAATTCTACTAGTTCACAAGTGTCTGATTACGTGAACACATGGAAATTAATCACTAGCAGAATAAAACCTTCAGCACAAGCAATCAGGCCAGTGATAAAAACAGCAACTTTGATACCGCAGCAGAAGAGGATCCAAAGTTTGAACCCTTCACAGTCTGAGGTATCAGTTCATTGTATTAAAAAAGGCAGAAACTACTTGCTGAAGATGAGTCTTGAATGCCCCAAAGGTTTTGAAATACTCACTCTGGTGTAAATCAGAAGTCAGTGTAGTGCAGTCAGTGATGTTACACTGGGTGGGCAGAAGTCAGGCCGAGAATGCCTGAAAGGAGAAACTGCCTTACACCAGACAATGCAGCTCTTCATCGACTCCTGTTTTAAAAACTCTAACTAAAACTTTTAATTATGAACAATCAAATGCCCCACTAAGCTGCACCTCTCTTGTGACTTAACTCAGTTACAAAAACCACCAAAATGAACCCACAAAAATGTTAAGGCAAGACAGTATTCCTGTGGATGATCCTCCCGACGGAACACCCCAACCAAGACCCCTGACACACAAAAAAGAAGTGTCATTCAGCACAATCCTCTGCTACCTGGGTGAATGTGCAGGTGGCATATTACCTGCAAGAGGCATAGTCTCCTGACTGTTTCCAAACTGTGCACCCCTGGTCTAGAGTCCTGGCTATCTCAATGCTGCAGGTAGGGCCCCCATGCACCACTTCTAAAAGATTCGGCAGTGTCAGTATGTGGGAAGTATTGCAGAGCATTCAAATTAGTCAGGGCAGAGCGCCACTTCTACAGGACCACATGGAAGGATTTATGTTGGTTGTGTTCACGCTTTATGCGTACAGATGAATAAAAATGCAGTATTTGGTCAAAAAGTTTTGCACATTTGAACATGTAGTTGCGAGAACTAAACATACCTTTCCAAACTCTTAACAGTTACGTACACTTGTATACTAGCTCCTGGTTTTACAATAGATAGTTCTACATGTTACAAAATAACTGTTATATTTCCTATTTATAGATTTTTCGCATTGCCTGCATTCTCTTGGCCACTTCTGATGAAGGTTATGGGGAAAAAAAAAAATTAGATTGCTGCTCTTCAAGGAGCAGGCAAATCTGCACCTTCAGGACTCACACCACATAACATGGAATATATCACAGACAGTCCCTACTTTTTCATATCATAAAGACAATATACTGAAAACTATAACAGCTTTTGAGCAGAAGTAGTAATGTGGCTTTCGCAACACACATCCTTTGTCAAATACAGCTATCTCCGTGCCCACATGACGAGTTACCACCACTCTTTAATGTATATATTTGCACTACCTTATTCATTCACTTCACGGCCTATGATCAGAGACTTAAAATGGTGCCTTGAAAATATCACTACGCAAACTTACTGTTTGAGGAATCTACATATCAGATTATCACACCAGTTCCAACCCTGATGGATAGTAGTATTACAGATTAAACTAAGAAAGAAAACCTCAAGCATCAGCATCCAAAATAATATTGAGCATTTACAAGAACAGAAAATGACCTCAATATAGTACTTACCTTATTCTGAAAACTCTACTTGTGACTAAATCATAAAGTATGTAGAATTATGGAATTCTAGTGCCGTAAAGTTACAATAGCATTTGACGGTTCCTGGAGTATGTCTCAGTGGAATCAAAAACATTAAAATTGTCATTTTGTCTACGCTATATTTATTATATATAATGTAGCCTACATTATATTTATTACAGCAAGAGATACAGTTGAGGGAAAAAGAGCTAAAGCTTTCTGGCATAAAATAATTTCTTTGGGTTTGCAACAGATGCAGCAAGCTTCAAACTAGCTGCCCCTGGTTTAAACCTGAGGAAGAGCTTATTTACACAATAGCGCACATCTTTTCTCAACATGTACTAAGTTAGTTCTTTCTCTAAAACTGCTTCTCTCACAAAACCTGCTGTTTCTTGGTTATGACATGCCACTAAATTTGTATGTGACTCATAAAATGCCAGTGTGATGTGCCTTTTATTGAAACACTTCAGACTCATTAGTCTGTTTGGATAACAAAGAATGTCAGAGTTTATATTTAAATGTTCAGATTCACTACAAATCCAGTTCTCCCTGAAAATATTTGACACCTTGAATAAATTTGGTTAAAGAGAATGGAGCTTGCTCTTTCATGATCAGGAATCTTCCAGGGTTCGTTCTTGCTTTTTCCTTGCACTGTTCACGACACGTATAGGTAGCACATGGTCCTCTCAGAAAGCGTTTGCTCTTTGAGAGGTTTGCCAGCAAACTGGCTAACAAAATCCTTGAATAATGTTTGACAACTTTTAAGATAGTCTCTGAGCAAATATTGCTAAGAGTAATTACAGACCTGTGACCCAGACAACCCAATTTGTTAAGTCTCCCCATATCTCATAATTGGAAGACCCTGTTAGCAGACATCAGTTAATTACACAGCTTATCTCTTGAGAAAGTAACCGCCAACACTTAAAGCATGTACCTTTTCTAAGTCATTCCCCACCCCAACTCCACATGAAAACTTTAAGGTAAAAAGTTGCATTTGTTCAAAAATAAAACCAAGCAGAAAGCTAGCTTAGCTTGACACAACATAATTAACAGACTCTTGGGTGGGACTGTCTGGGTTTGGCAGCCTCCTGACAGCCCGTAGTAAGACCTTAAAGCGATCAACACCTGACATCTGTTAGCAAAGAGGCATTCTGAGGTAAAGAGCAACTAAATCTAAAGAAATCAGGTACTTAGACCAGTTTAACTTTTTCATGAGGTGATATCCTTCCTGACACTGTAATCTTTCTTCCTAGAGTGACGCAAGACTTAAGTAAAAGAAAACAACTTGTAGTCCCTCCCAATATGCAGTAATTATTTTTTAGGTGAAGAACAATGAAGAACTATTTATCCCAGTTTAAAAAGGAATAAAAATAACTTAAGCACTAAATTTGTGCTAATACCTAAGCAATTGTGATTCTTAAAAAGGAATTTCTTCAATGCTGCTCTGATGTGAACAAAAAAGCTATCTGAAAGAAAACGGTTAATTCTCCTGACTGCTGAGGCAAGAATATTCATAACAAGAAGTTCCGTTTGTTTGAGTTCTGTACCCGCACTTACTGAGGCTTTGGGGATCGTTAATAATAAGAAAGAAGAAAAGGCAAACAACACGGTCACAGGTGAGAGGTAAACACCCTGAAAGTAGTAAAAGAATGCTTTCGTTCGTCTTTGCATTTTTAATGTATCAAGGATATGCTTTATTTTAAAAGGCCAGATTCAGAAAAGATTTTTGATCAGCTTATCAAGACCATAAAGAGCAAAACAAATACATTTTTAAAGGGCTAAAGGAATAGAAATTATTTTATATTAGGTATCACACATAAAACCCCAGTAAGTACTCATCACATTGTCCTCAGGGGTCTTCACAAAGCTATTACATTGAATAAAAAGGAATACTAAAAATCACAATTATCCCTGTTGAAAAAAAAGTAATTAAAATTTAAAAAATTGGTAATAAGAAAATACCCCCCACCATAATAATGCTTTTACCAATGGCCAAACCTCTGACCGTAAACAAAGATAAAACAACCTGTTGTTTGTTTTGTTTTTTTTTTTTTTAATACAGCGTTTGCTGTGCTCTGCATAATAATGCCAGTTAC
The DNA here is from genome assembly GCA_013389945.1 of Fregata magnificens. Lineage (NCBI taxonomy): Eukaryota > Metazoa > Chordata > Aves > Suliformes > Fregatidae > Fregata > Fregata magnificens. The sequence goes on from WAAD01035259.1 coordinate 162,403, forward strand.
CTTTACACTTTTTTTCTTCTTTTTGATATTCCTGGGCACTTGACATGACTCGAAAGTTTGCTTTTGTATGGCCTGGCTGTAAAATTGTCCTAGTCCAAGTTGAAGCATGTCGACATTGCGAAAGCTGCTGTCCATTCCTCTGGGTATCATAATTTTTGGAGTGTCTTTTCCTACACAAACGGTTTTCCGCTATGCCCACTACGTTCCATTTCTGATTTCTGTCAGGAAGGTGAATCAGTCTGTCCCATGACAGGAGGCCACATCCTGGATGTTTGGCAAATACTGCAGGGCTACAAACTGTTGGCATTGCCAAAAGCTTGCTCAGGTGTGGAGTTTTGGAAAGCAAGTGGTTCCCCAGCTCTCCCGATGGCGTGGTATTCCCATGCATCTCCACTTGACCGCACTGATACGATGCAGAGCCTTTCAGCCATGCCCATTCAGCCACCATAGCTCCTCTTCGGTACAAGTAAATATAAAATTTTCCCGTCTGTGAAGCCTGAACAAATAGGCAGATCTATGTGGACAGGCTAACACTAGATGTATCTTTCACAACATCACAACTACAACACGGGCCTCAGGGCAAGTTACCACCAATTTATTGCCTTGCTCATATGATCATTTGAGGTCTTGTAGGTCGAGGCTGGTCGTGAACAATTTTCAGATACTTAAAACACAAAACATCAAGGATTCAGCCTTGTTTGACTTTGCTCTTATCGTAGGCTGACCTGAGGGACACTCTGTTACCTAAGTGTGACATTCTTATTGTGGGCATGCTTAGCAGTTCCGCTTTTGCTACCTACTGCCCTTCTCTAGTTGTGGTCACAGGGGAGTATCAGAGACACTAATTTTATCACAGGAGTTTGGACATTTGGGTCCAGTGTAGATAATGAACATCACTAAAGCTGCATGATTTGATCTAATTAATCATAATAATTAGGCATATTTATTTATTCTTTGATATAGAAGAAACTGAGATACCACTAGTTGATAAATCTGTAAAACTAAATAGAGCCCATTTGCTACTTTTGGGTAGCAAAACTAAATGCTATAGAAATGACACATCAGGGATGACACACCACATTTAAAGAAATAATTTTATTTTATATTATATGTATCAAAATTCAAATACAAAATAGCTTTCTAACTTGCGTATAGAAAACAGCAAATTCCAGACATTCAGTGACTGATATCCATTGTGGTTTTAATCATAGTAGGATTCTGCTGTCTTAATGGACCTAAGAGTTAATTTTATATACATTTCACTCAGTAAAATCATTCATATACGTATTAGTAAATAAGTGCATGCCAACTCAGGAATTTCCTGATACCAGATCTATCATACTATTGCTGTTTCTGAAAGTTTTGTCTTAAGACTTCTGTTAGGTGGAACATTGCTAATATAGGACACATTCGGAAGACTTAATTATGGTTAGTATGAAATACTGTTATCCTGTGTTAATCCCTGATAGTATATATAGCTTTCCTCAAGACCTTATTTAATTTTAAATGAAAGTGCATACCTTCTCTTCTGCTGGGAGTATAAGCTCACCTGGTATTTCCTTCTACTCATTGTATCTTGGCTGGACATCAATAACATGAATTTGTACGAGAAACTATCTGCATCACAGACTTCAATGCATAGGGCAGGTAAGGTAACTACAGAATCTGCACTTACCTACTTACTTCTGGCTTTATAGATCTGCTCTTAGTTCAGACTTGGTTTTCTCAGTAAAATTAAAAACTAACTCTAAATGCAGGTAATCTGGCAAGAGAATATCACTTGTAGGAGGATAATCAATTTAAAATAGAATAGTGAAAGTAACCCAGAAAATACTAGGCAATTAAAAAAAAAACCTAAAAGAACAGAATAGAAACCTTTTTTTCATAATTTGAACACTTTTATATCTTCTAGACTTCATAATAAATTTAAGCTCAGAGGGACAGACTAGATTGTTCTGGTAAGACCCCCTGGGAGCTGCACAGAACTTCCCTGTAAGATCTGAACCAAACTTGGCCACTTCACTCTTCTTGGCATGGAGAGGAACTGTGCACTATAACCCACCCTTCCACAAGTCTTTGTGTAACCTCAGATACCGTACCCTTCAGTACAAGGCTACTCTCCTCCTCATCATCTTCCTTCACGTTCTAGTTATCTCCCTTCATGGATAATATTGCATCTTTATATAAATGCAAGAGTCAGGCATGTGCAATATACACATTAAAAATATAGGCATTTCTATAATTCACTCATAAATAGATACTTCTATGCCTTGTCGATTTCTTGAGCAGACCATTGACCCCACAAAATTCTTGACCTTGTTTAAAAGAGTCAGTTATATCCTCAGTTACTCAGTTCTTGCTATTAGTCCTGGAAACGAGATCAGCAATTCATAATCCAGGCTGTTCAATCTTGTTAGGCAAAAATTTCTGTATCTTTTTCCCAAATTTATATTTGATATTAAAGGCCATCTTTGCTGTCTTTTAGCCTATATTATGTGGATTTGCTTTACGTTTGATTTTAATTAAAACCCATACACTCATTGCAATGGTAAAACTTTTGTTCCCCAAGGATTCAGAGAGGACGTCACACAGGGCTTACGGATTTTTAAGTTTAGCAAGGGACTCTAAAACCCTCCTTAACTTAAAAAATAAAATTAAAACATATTTTCCAATTTCTGTGTTTGCAAAGCAAGTGGGATTTTAAAATATGATTCTAGACACATTTAAAGTATGAGAAGAAACTGATTCTATTATAGCTTCCATCATTTGGAATTTGGCCGGGCAGAGTTTACAAAGGCTACCCCAACATCAAGCAGCTTTATCCTCTCTTTTCCTTTTCGTTCCCTCTGAAATTTGTCTCACTATTTTGACTCCTATGCTAGCTACAGTTTATTTAATTTTACAAGCTTCCACTTTATTTCACAAATTCCCTTCAGTCACCAGGGACATTTTACATTCTAATTTTGCTAGACGAGCATTAAGTTCTAAGGAACCACCACGGAGGGGTCTCATATTTTATCTCATTTTCTTATACTCCCTATACTGTGGTGCAGCAGATATGTACGTCCTAAATTACCATTCAGCTTATTAAAACATTAAATTACAGTTTCATTACAGGACTACATTATTTATTCTACTTCTTTTGTTTTAACATATCTTGCCTGAATTTCTGAAAAGCTTTTTTCTGTTTTTTTTTTAATCGCAACAGAGCATGCAGTTTAAATCTCCTACATCTGCTCTTGGTTTTGTCAAACCAAAACCCTTGATAAAGGATGATAATGTGATTTTGCCTGAGCTCCCTAACTGCAAGAGAAGCATCTCTCTCTCTCTCTCTAGCTACTGTTAAAATGGCTATAATCAAGGCAGAAAGCAGTACAGCCCACTGGGATGAATCATGACTAAAACCACAGGCCCTATTTCAGAGTGAAGAGGGACTAATAAGAAGGGCCTAGAGCTCTTCTTGTCAACGTAAGTAAAGGAATCATCAAGTAATTTGAGAGATGTAAAAGCCGCACATCGTAGCAATAACTGGCATCTGAGCAGTCAACAGTTCAAAAGACTTTCTCAAGTTCCCATCAGAGTGTCTTTAAAGGTAAATTTGTTTTACAGAAGCAGAAAAGTTTTAGTAGACGAAGTGCCCATTGAGCTAAACTAAAAGGACAGGTGAGGAGAATCCCTCATAAATTGTTTATTACAGGCCAAGACAAAGACTCCTAGTGGGTGATTGTGAAGGTTGGCCTGTTCTCAGATATGCGGTGTTACCTGAATGTCAGTATATAAAGGACTATAAAAACAATGGAACAATTCATTTTCATCTCAGTTATACGCTTTTTTCCCTACTTCTCTACTAGCATTTGCCAACAGTAGTAAATGAAGAGATACAAAGAGCCTCTCCCTTCTTTAGTCCATCTCAAGAGACGGGAGTCATAACTGTTTCTTCCAGAAAGATGGGAGGTGGTAGCCAGCCAGCCAGCCAGGAGGACAGTGTTTCTTGCCGGAACGAGCTGTGTACCTATCCTGAACTTTGACCCTGACAAAAACTCAGGGTGCACAGCATAGGACCAAAAAGCACACTGAAAAGACTGCCTGTTCCCTGTGCTCACCACAACAACCCTAGAGGCACCTCATTAAATCCTCTCTGCTGTGACCCGAGAGCTACACCCATTTTTCCTAGCTCAGGATCTGCCCTGGCACACCCAAGGCTGGCATTTGCATTACCGTTATTACTATTACTGCTTTATACCACAGTAGCTCCAGTTGACAGCTAGATCGATTGGTGATGAAAGCTGCCGTGTGACCACACAGGCAATCAGTCCCTGCTCCTCAGAGACTACATTGCTCATACTTCTTTGAGGAGTGCAAACATTCTTTTTCACCCTCAGCAACAAGCTATCGCTTAGTTTCGAGGCAACAGGTACATCAACAGTTCTGGGATGTCAGAGGATTGCTATTTTTACAGTTACAGAGACACTTCCTCTCACAACAAAAAGTTATTTTACATTCCAAAACTGCTCACAGCCTGTAAGAATTTCAACTTGTAGCTGATCAAAATAGCAGCAGTAGGTGAATATATTAGCAGTCTCTGAACTGTCACTAACTTACTTGATTGCAAAACAAAAGATTGACAAAAGTGACTTTTACATAAAGTTTTGCCTCTTCTGATATTTAAAGTTCACTGAAAACAGAGCAGCAAGGGCAACAGCACTTCACTGTTTTTTTTTTTTTAAACATTGAAGTATGCAAGCATCTAAGGACATTGAAGTGGGTTGGCTTCAGAGAGATCAACTAAGGCAAATGTAATCAGGATTAGGACTGAGGGGTGCATAGTAGGTTGATCAAGCAGCCTAGCTTTGTATGGACTCAGTCCAATAACACTAGATGATTTTTACTTAATGATTTAAGAAAAAAAAGCAAGCAAGCTACAATTAAAGGACACCTCCCCAGCAAAATCAAAACCCAATTCATGTTTTGTGCAAGCATTTTAAAGCACACAAAGTAACTGTAAGTAAAAGCATGTAAAGTTTTCATGTGTGTTTGTGCTGGGAATGATCAAACTATCTGTGCCAGACAAGGCTAAGGTTTCATTTTCTCTCGGTAATGTTGCGGTCAGTTCATAGCATTTTATTTTCTTTCCTTTATTTTGCTTCTCCTCTCCTTTCTCCTTTCCCTTCCTTCCCTTTTCTCCCAAATAACACCATAGCATTGTCTTCTTATTCTTCCTTATCAAACAGGGAAACACTTCACAATTGAGTTTCTCAACTCTTAAACTAGGCTCGTGCGATCCTTGAGTAAGCAGAAGGATGGAGCACAGCTAACACAGACTAGCCAGATTCTTTATAAACACGCAAACCCTGCCTTCATATAATGTACTAAGTAAAACCTTTGAGAGCATGTGATTTCTTTCCTAAATTTTAAAATGTAAAAATGACAGTGACTATAAGAAAAAATTGTACAATGAGAGAAAGGTGGATCTAGTGACGTCTACTGAAACCACTAGGTGGTTTCCAGTATTTCAGAAACATGTGTGTATGTGTATGCTTATGGAAGGCAACAGAACCAGGATTATTTAATCCAGGGCTGTTGTACTATTGCTCGCTTTAACAGTGGCAATATTATAAAATATTTAAATACTACATTTTAAAATATGGCTTTCAATATAAATTAAATTTCAATATTTTCAAACAATCTTTTGGACAAAGATTACATCGTCAAGAAAGAAGAGTGCACAGATATTACAATAAACTTTTTAAAAACACACTGAATTTCTATTAACTATTAAAGTAATACTAGACATATACTTATCTCATCAAGAACCTGGGCTTGACATTATGCTCAAATTTCTAAACATAAGAAAAAATTAATCAGAGGAATAGAATATCCAGAAGAATGTGACAGTTCATCTGTAATTTAACCAGAGGAAGGTTCTGAGCATAGAGAAGCAAATGGTTCAGGGTTTTGGTATGTAAAGAGCTATCTGAAACCCTCTCCTTAGAGAAATGAAGAGGAGTTGTGTACCCAAATATGGAATCTTGTGACAGCTACAGATACAATAAAAACACTGAAAGAAATGAATGACCAAAGCTATATGGGAAAAAGCAGTAAGATCCCGGTATACACAATGGAACTAGAAAGGTGACGTTAACCAATACAGTCACATAGATGCTAAAAGCGTTTGACTGACTCGCAGTTCTGTACAACACACGGGAGGGAGTTTTTCTGAGAACAACGTATACCTGAGCACAGCAGCTCTGTTCAAACCACAGGGCTTGCCTGGTTACTGTTCTCCAACAGGAGCCATAAGCAGATGCCCAGGGAAGATTAAGAACAAAGCGAGCGTATATGAGAGTTCCCACCAATAGTCTCCCAATCCCCAGCTACTTGTCAGCCCAAGGGATTGCCTGAGCCCCCGCAGCCTATCTAAACTGTAGAAATACCCAAGGGATCTCTTTTTGAAGTGCAGCCCAGTCTCCTCTTGCATACACTTCTTGCATTCACAACACCCTTTGGCAAGGAGTTCCAGTATCTCTCTCTCTTTAATGTGCAGAACCACCTCCCTCTGTTTTCAACCAAGATTAATTTGATGCCCAACAGACAGCAATCCACCTCTCCAGGACTCATTTTGCAGACTACTGCTTGTGTGAATATGGGAATGTTAATGGATTTTTACTCTCTTCATATTGTGTTAGGTAATTATTTTAATGCCCAGGAACCTACTAAAATATAAGTGAGAAGCCAAAACACCATTTCCAGATTATGGATCAAAATACCATAAAATAGATCTTTAAAAATGTGTAAGTTAGACTGCAACCATTTGGGAAATCACTCAAATCACTTCCACAGATCACTTCAAATCACCACCACAGTTTTGTAAAAATCCTGATTTTGAGTACTGCTTTCGCCATGAGCTTTCAAATCAGTTCACATGGTCTTTCCTCAATCCCACATTAGACATTCCACCCATCCCCACCAAGGAATGAACAGTGTATTTGGCCATTGTTTACTAACAGCAAATCCTGAGGATATGTGCACATAATAGAAGCTCTTTGGTTTTTCAAGATGATGAAACAGCTCAAGCTATTTTAGTTCTAGAATTGCTTAAAGGGAGACCCTGTATCTTGAAATAACACCTCCTGTTCAAGGACCGAGGTTTGAGCAATGGCCAGGTAAAAAAAGGTACTAAAACCAGCAGCCTTCACAAATACATAGTTTGTGAAAGACAAAAAACAATAAACAAACAAATAAAGTTTGCCCAAATAATGCAGTCAAAGGCTTCTTCAGAAAGAAAGACAAACTGGGACGAGAGAAGAGACTTCTTTAAAACTTTAAACTTCTTTAAAACTGAAGCTTGGTACAGGTCTAAATAGTTTCCAGACACATGATCACATACATAACAAAGCAGATCAGAAAGCCTGGCCTTCACATTTTACAACCTTTAAACATTTCCTTAAACATTTGTCTTCTTTTATGATAAACATTGTAGCAAATCTGATGCTTTTAAAGAACATCATCAGAAATGCATTTAGGGGATGTAAAAGGTATTTTGTTTACATGGAAATAACTGGAAAACATCTGACTGGATACTACAGTTCACCGACAGCTTTACATTTGGCACAAAAAAATTACAGTCCTCTCTACATACAGGACTGCATATCAAGGACAAGTAGTGTAAGTGCATTGCTCTGACATACAGTCATCAGAAGAACTGAGCAGCAGTCTGTGGTCAGGCTGATGAAGACCATAAAATGGCAGGCTGCAACTCCTGTGGCAAGCACAGCAAAAGGAAGTGTTTTATTTTATAGGCTAGTGGAGAAGACTTAGAAAAACACAAGGACATTTTGTTTCTTTTAATTAACTATTTTAAAAGGTTTTTTTCCTGCGAAATTAACAAGTATGTTTTATATTGACAACACTATGCACTCCTTCTAACTGATGGCAGCAGTGAAACAGTGTTACACAGTCTAAGAATGACACTCAAAATTTCAAACACAACAGTCTGCTCCCATCAGAAGTAAATTTCAGAAAGACGAGTTAACAAAAAGAAGCACCTCTGGTTTAAATATAGACTACAGAAAGGGAATAAGTATACTGATGGATTATTGAAAAAAAAAAAGGAAAAAAATATCAGCACTAACATAATGAAACATACTTGAGAAAATGGCTAGCAGATGTTGCAAAGCTAAAAAAATATGTGTTTGTTTCCTCTGTGCTTTGTGAAATCTAACCTGATCCAAATTTTTTGAAAAATGTCTGTATCTTATCTGGTGAACATAGCAGGTATCCATGAGTCGTAAATACCAAACTTAAACGCCTTTAGAAACACCTAGACATAAGATCTTCATGTTTCTCCTCAAGAAAAAGAGTACTCTTTGGAGAGCCGTTTTCTCCCCCATGATGGGAAAGAAAACTCCAACACATTATTCAAGAGTTGCATGAAAAATCGAAACATTACAAAATGTTATACAGACTACCTGCCTTTTCAAACTTTGTATTTATATAGTGCTTTTTGAAAGCACTTTTTAAAACACTGAAGTTTAAAAGAAAAAAGTTAAAATTAAACCAGAATGTCTGTAACCTAGAACTTACCAAGTGTGATATTTTTAACTGCATATTCAAAAATACGCTTCTAAGTAATAAGAGCCATCATGGAGTGATTCATAGCTTCATGCAAAAACATCCCACAATATAAATCTTGTTAACCTTTTGAAAATCCCCAAAAGCTCATTACAAAGCTGCTGAATCCTGGCGTAACAAAACCTTATATTAAAGTATTTACTGTCTTTCTAAAAAGTCCATTACTTAAAAGAAATAATACGCTTGAGTTAGTTGGATTGTATCATGGTCTGGCAGACAAGAAGTGTCAGACAGTGATGTATGTCAAATTAAATTATCCTACGAAAATCATTATTGAAATTCAGAAGAAATAATTTCTCAACTGATGTTACACAATAAACTGTTCTCCATCTGAATTAATGGCAAGTTTACAGGGTAATGAGCATTACAGTGAAAAGACTCATGAAGAAAAGGTGGTACCTTTCCTATCCTATTACTTTTCCCAGTTCTTGGAAACTACATGCAAAACCCTTGGAGACACTGATTTTCAAATGGATTTGTTGCACAAAAGCTGATGAATTTTCTTCTCCAAATGAGTGACCTGTTACAAGAATGCTGCATATTAAATTCTACTTACTGAAAATATGCATTTATGACATTTAAATTATATTCCCTAATGTAAGCACTTAATTTTATTATAATCCCTATCTTGATCTAACGTTACAGTCATTAGCAAATAGAACAGTGTGAATATTTGAGAATAGAAGCACAATGTCGGAGATGATTATGAAACTCCAAGTAAAAGCAGAGTAAAATCCTGGCCTTACTGAAGTCAGTGAAAGAGCTGCTGCTGACTTCACTGACACCGGTATTACGTTCTTTACATTCGATCTTCATCTGCCATGAAGGTGAAATTAATGAGATTTACTGTATTCTACAAACACTATTTTCTGGTTTTTTAGAACCCATTCTTGAATTCCTTCTTCAGTTCTCACTCCAGTAAATGAAGTAAGACGAAGATCTGTCTCAGGGCTTGTCCTGCATTTTGGGAGAAAATGTACAGAAGGAAGCCTTCAGCGATAGATTATTGCCAGTGAGTAACGATTATCGCCACTGAATAGTGATGCTAAAGCCAGCAGCTTCACTACAGTATTTAAACAGCAAGAATTTTTAATGAACTATGTTACATACTCATTTATTTGAAAGTACTATCTTCTTAATGAGAAAACAATACTTTCCAACTTTTTAATTTTCTTATTCTGTTGTGCAAATGTATGGCAGAAAGACTTGTAGTTATTGCTAAGATAGTACTAATTTTTAAAATGCTTATAATTTTTTTTCCAGGTATTACTCCGTGGACAGTAACTGCTGGAGCCAACTATAAAGCTGCTGATCAACTATGGGGGGAGCACCCAATCAGTCATTTTCCACTTATTTCTATTTAAAAAAACCACCAAACATATTTTACTTGCATTCTCTAAATGCATTTTTGATGCTGTTCTTTAAAAGCATCAGATCTGCTGCAGCATTTATCATAAAAGACAACAAACGTTTAAAAAATCAGGTTTCAAAACAGGAAAGCTAAACTTTCAGATTTCCTTCGTGTGTGTGATCACTCATCTGAAAACCATTTATTTCAGGGATGTACCAAGCTTCAGTTTATGAGAACAGAATGCGTCTGTCTCATACTTAGTACTCAACTGCAAGATATATTTTGTCCAGCTCTCCCTCTCCAGCAGCACCCCTTTATCTCAATGTTTGGTCATCATCTGAGTTATGCGTACATAAAACTGGTTAGGCAAGTTTTGACACTTAGAACTGGCAGAGTTGCAAAAGTATACTGACAAACACAGTGTTTACAAAACCTGTAGGTCCAGCTTTTCACTTGTCAGCTTCTAATGTCATCAAGTACCCAATATTAGGTGTTCATTAACTCCGTCTGTATTGCTGTGTGAACTCTATTTTGACTGCATTCTAAGAAAAAGGAAGAGTAGTTTGGACTTCATTAACTCAACATCTGCCTTTCCGTTTATCTTTTTGCATGCGAAAATTGTACCTGGTGCATTCATTTTGCTTTTTATTTTTCATTTTATTCACTTTTAAGTAAGAGCTTCTACACTTCTGAAATCCTTCCATGTTACCCATAACTTTGAAGTACCCAAAACAATTTTGGAAAACTTCAACTCTCTCTTTATTAAAAGCTATAAGCACAAACAATTACAGACATGTGCCATAAAATAATTACACCAGTACATGTTTTTAAAGCTGAGATGTCAAAATATTCAAAATATTTTTCCTATGGCAACTGCAAAATGTAGTAAAGCCTAGCTTTAATACCAAAGGCCAAATTCCACAATATTCTGTCAGAAAAACTTCTCTAGATTGCCTTTGAAACTGGAGGCTTTTGGGCAGTGCCTACAAGAGGAAAATTCTTACTGCAGTAAAAAAGTAACATATGGGCAGAGAAATTATTTATCAAAAATCAGAATAATACAGCCTATTACTTTAGGCAACTGGTTTGGTTTTGGATTAGATTCTGCTCTCGTATTCCAGTGACTCAGTAACAGAATCTAAGCTATCATTTTCATTCATTAGGAAAGGAGTCCTGTCTGGCTCTGGATGGTGGTATTTATGTAGTTTTTATAGAGTTTGAAAGATTTTTATTTCATCCATGCTTCTTTTCACATTCACACTCATGTAGGGAATTTCATTCCTATAATGAGAAACAGAAAATATAAACTGCTCATAATGAAAAGTGCTGGACATCTACAGCTGTACCAACAGTCATCTTCTGCAATGAACTTTTTTTTTTCGCCTGGCGATTATTTTCTTTGCACATACTTGCACTGCCCACTTCTTTCAAAAGAAATGCAGAAAATGTAGGTCCTTCCAATTAGGCTTTGCGTTTCACTGAGCTTAGCAGAGCTGCCCTGCCAGGAGGAAGTCTAGGGAGACAAGTCTGATTAGAGTGCTAGTGGGAATTCTCCATAAACCCCCACTCCATAGAAAGCTACACCCTGAACGGATAAGGTGAGGATAAAGTGGGTACACTGCATTTTGTTCCCCATCTCTTGCCATCACACAGCACAAGCTACTAATCGCTCCCTCCAAAACCACAGCAAAATCAAGCCCTGTAATAAAAGGTCAAAAAACACAGTTTAACATGAGACAGAAGACAGCACAACAGAGAGCTGGAGAGACTGAGCTACATGTCAATGCTTTAAATTCTTTCAAAACAGGCATTTGCTAAATGAAATTATCATGCCTAGAATGCCTGCAGGAGAATGCAAAAACATTCTAGTGGGCCCTGCCAATGTAGCCTAAGGATACTAACTCCTTCCCGATCCTCGTGTGGCAGTGATGCTAATCCAGAGCCTGACACACCAACCAAGGGTCAGGTATTCCACTTCATTCCACAAAAAGCCTCGACGCCCTCTGCCTCCATCTTGTATTCATCTGTGCCTAACCTCCACTTCAATGGAGAGCAAAGAAACCATAAAAACAGAAGTCAAATGACACATCTTTGCATATTACCAAATAATACATTTTACTATGAAAGCATGCATTTAAATAATACTCTTTCTCTCCATGAATTTTACTTGCTACCTCATATCTAGGACCCTGAACTTAAAAGGCCAGCTTTGTTGGTGAATGCAGCTGTTACCCCTTGCTGGCCAACAAAAAAGGATGGGAGCCTTCTAGGGGAAAGGAAAGGATATTTGATCTGCCCAGTCAGTAAAAATAAATTGTCTCTTGACCCTAACACCAGAAATTCAGTTGTTTGTTATGACTTTCCCTATGTAGCACATGCTGCATTTTACAAACAGGCTTTTAAAAGGTCCCGTTTATAGCATCTGGCTCTTGAAATATGTATTGACAACCAGTATCAGCAGAACATTTTCTTTTCTTATGCAATTTGATGACTACTAAAACAAATTCTGAAAGTCTAAAATACTCTGGCTTTCTATATGATCTCCACATAATAACTACATCTTTTTAGACACCCTGTTCTAGGATTAGAATATATGGGGTTTTTCGACACAGCTAATTTATGTATAGCCTTCAAATGCTTTGCAACTGGCAGGGCTAAGATGGTTAAGGGGACTTTAAATTCTTAATGGTCATTTCAACTCTAGATCTTCAGCCCACCTGCAGACCTAGTCAATTATTATCTGAACAGTACTTGGCAATCTATGTAAAATGAATTTGACTGTCTCACTTTGAACCTTAGGGGATATGTCCATGTTACAAAATAACTCAGGCCAACATACTCAGCAGAAACCATCACTGTACTGGCAGTTTCAGCAGAAATGTTGAAGTTGGAATGTGCATTTAGAACAAAATACAACTTTGTTCCTGAAGGAACATCAAGCAGGATGAAAGTTTCAGCAGAAAAATGTTGGGGAAGATTACTATGTGCCCCATATCGCTATGCTCTGGGTAGAGGAAAGATTTTAATTCCCAGCACCAATGCATTCAGAACTCGTTAAAGCAGTATTTTGCGGTAAATATTTAATAATAATCACTCCAGCAAAGCAAGAAATATTGCATAGATGCTCTTACGAAATACGTTTACCTGACATACTGCTGGGAGTTATGGATATGTAATCATTCTCGTTCTTCTTCCGTCACCAAAGTCACCTGCCAAAAAAAAAAAGGAAAAAACCCCCATGTAATACGTCCATAAAGGCAAATCTGCGGAATACCATTAACATTTAAACAGGATAGAACATTTTGAACCTTGAATACCACGGTCCATGTTTCACGACTTAACACATTAAATTCAATGCACCTTGCTGAACTGCATGAGGCAATGAATGCAAGTCAGGTCCAAAACCTGGTGGACTGGAAGAGCTGTGGGTAACAGGGATTTGGAAGCAAGGTCAAAAAGCTGGCGGCTACAGATGCAGAAAAAAAAAAAAGTGCTTCTGCCCACTTCATGGAACACCTTCCCTTAATTTTTTGCAGAAGTTCCTTTATGTAACTTCAGGAGCTAATTGTTTTTTACTTTACAGCTTCTAGTGATATATGCCCATTACTCTCAGGTTCAGTAAGAACAGAGGATTCAAAGCAATTAGAACTACAGTTACACCGATTCTTCTTCAATCATTTGAAACTCAGAAGTCTATCAACTTTTACAAAGTTTGGAGATGTAAATACTAATTTTACTCATTTGGTAGAAAACTAACTTTTATGTACTTATTACTTAGGTTTTGAACAATGGCATCTTCTATTTTATTAAGGAGATAACTGCAGCTGTAAGGAACTGGATTTGGCATCCTAAAGTCATGCTTTTAATATTCAGATTGCCTCCCCCATTCATATGTCCATGCATACACACTGACATATTAACTATACTCCTTTTCCGTTTGGTAGCAAAGACCAAAGCTAATTTTGTGTCAGGAGAGAAAATCACTGATACCAGTCATGACATCTTCCTTCAGCAGTATCTGTATTTATACTAGCTGTAACGTTTTTCAAAGAGAGGTATCACAGGCAGCATGCCCTCGTTCAGCCACCCCAGCCCAAAACACAGTGCCCAGCTGGATGATCCCGGCTTGCTCCCTAGTTTAAGCACCAACAATCCAATCCAAGCAGAGACAATCCTAGAGGCATTACTCCAGAATAGAGACAAGATCTCATTAGAATTTTTAAATAAGAAATCCCGGGCCTACAACTGACCCCACTAATGCCAGTGGAAAACTAGCCCGGGATCAGAGTCATGCTCTCTTGATCATCAGGAAACACGTATCTTTTTAGCATTAGCATGGAAGTGACATTTCACAGGGGAAGTAGAACCTCTCTTAGATTGCCCTGACTGACATTTTATGTTAACAAACTGCCCTTTAGCCCTTAGGTTGTTAACAAACTTTTGGGTTTTAGTTCTCTCCGTCCATTCAGTGCCACAGCCCTGCCTGCATTTCCTCTCAGCCACTGTCTCGTCACACAAGGAGCATTTCCCTTCCTTGTCCTTAAAATAAATATCCTCCACCAACAGCAGGTTGAAAGGACATTGAGCGCATCTGCTCTATTCAGGCACAGACTACACCACTAGAATGAGAAAGCAGGTGAACTGCATCAATCGCGTGTACCGTGTAATTAATGTATCTAGGACGCTGCCTCGCAGTTTCACCTAGGCTCATCAGCCACCACCCCCCAC
>WAAD01035259.1:177350-224478 GCA_013389945.1 Fregata magnificens
CACTGCAGCGCTGGGGAGGGGTGGGGGTGTGGGGGGGGTGTTCTTTCCATGCAAATCTCGACCTTCTGAATTAACAGCTCTCTTATCTTCTCCGTAATGTATTCCCTATCTTTTTCATCACTTTATGCCTCATTACATTATCTGAGAAGTCTTTAAACTAAATTAATTGCTACTCCAAGATTCAGAATTGCTTCATGGTTCAAAAAAACAAAACACCCCCACCCCAAAAAACAAACAAACAAACAAAAAAAAACCCAAAAAAAACCAAAAAACCCAAAAAAACCCCAAAACAAAAAACCCATAACCCAAGAAAAAAGGGAGAAAAAACCCACCCCATAACATTTACTGTATTTGTAAAGCAAGTGCAAAGTAAAACCTACTGAAAGTTTTACAGCAGCAACTGGTAAAATATCCTCCAGCATACATGTTACAACGTATTTTTATCTCCTTGTCTTTTCTTCCAAGCAAACCACCCGAGACTCCGTCTGGGCTCTTCTCAGAAAATACAGTATCTCCTTAAACTCTTAAGGGAAAAGCAAATACTCCGCTTGACATTTGCCATGTACAAACAACACAACCAGAGGCGACGATACGAGATCTTTCTTTTGCTACTGACATCTTGTGGAACTTCAAAGTCCTTCACAGTCTGTCAATCAAAAGATTAAAGAGGATACAAATTTAGATCAGGCCTCCAATTAAAATCAGACTCTGACCCATCCCACCATGTCATGGGACCCCGTGAACCTCAACAATAAGCCATTTCCCAGAATTTAATTGTGGTTTGGTGACTCAGTGACACACAAGTGCTCTTGAAGTAAACAATTGAGTGTTTTAAATTAAAATTCTGCCCCTCCTGTAAATCATTAGTTACTAACCCTAAAATTATTGTTTTTGCGCCAATCTATTAAAAAGGAGGGGGAAAAAAAAGGAGAAATACAAAGTTCTTCAATGAATTCTGTATAAAGAGAAAAATTCTAGCTATCCTGGGAGTTTTGCCATTTTCCCTGATGAAACCAGGACTTGGCATGAAGGCAGCTGTCACTTGTGTAAAAAAACTAATTATGAAATGACTGTAGGAAAAGATGGTCTTTTGTTTAAAGCATTATACTAACATATCTGCCTTTGGCACAGTCTTCTTGTGTCCCACAGTTTAAAATGAAGAGTACGCATCCTCTTTTTCTCTTCCTATCTGTCTAGAAAATAAGTTTACTGAAGCGGGTCTTGGTGTTGCTGCGTGAATGTACAGCATCTCGCCCATCTAGCGTCTCCACTAGGTCGATTTAGCAACTGCCAAAAGAAGCATAGTAATTGAGCCAGTTTGTAACACCTGCTTTGTACCTGATGGTGATTTTAATAATCTTTCCAAATGTGTTGGAAAAGTTTTCAAAAGGATGCTTTTATCCTGCCATCCTATTTTTCCTTCTAAGGAATGTGGCACATGGACAGAAACGTGAAAGCACGGAGCTGTTTAACCATTCTGGCACCCCAAACCTTGACTGTCTTCTGAAGGCCCAGCGCGGTTGCTTCTTTACATGAGCAAGAAGAGTAAGTGGAGTCTACATTAATTATAGCAAGTTCCTCTTCAAGGCACAGATGCAGAAGATGCTGGAGGAAATCAGATTCTTTTTCAGAGTCTACAACTAAAAAGTACGTGAACGGGCACAAATGGGAAGGATGCGGATGAGTCACAGGCGAGGCTTTACCACATCAGGCCAGTAATGTCTGGGAGTCTTCACAGACATTGCAGAATAAGTTCCTTTCTTGCCAAAAGTGACACAATTTTTATGTTTAAGCTTTGATAACATCACAGGGAGCAGGCTTCATTAGATTATCTTTTGTGTGTCGAGCGCTCATTGCCCACAAAGAGCTAGCTGAGGTCTCATGGCTCTGAGTCACAAGCCCTGAGCACGCAGCATGAACTTCAGAGGTTGCTATCTCACATCCCACATGATCTCCACGCTGGAGAGCCAAGGCAGCAGACCAGGCAGCGTGCTCTTTCTCCATCACTCGAGTTCAACTCTACTTTTTTTTTTTTTTTTTTTTTTTTTTTTTAACAAGGTAGTCCTCACATTCATACTGAATACCTCAAATAAAAGTAGCAAAATGCTCATTCCGTTCTGATACTGAGTTGTGTTTCAGATCTACAGCCCTGTGCCAGGAATTTTGCCCCAAATAAAAAAAGACATCTTTGGGATCTTCATCTCCTCTGGCCTGAAAAGGTGAAATTTGGAATTAATTCTCAGGCTTTGGTCTCCAATCTAGAAACACTGTCAAGCCATATTGCCAATTACTGCACTTACTTTCTTTTCCCATAATGAAAGGTGATTAACCAATTAACATTAATCGATGTGGTTAAGCATTCTCCCACCCCCACCAAGTGCCTCCTCCTTCACACAAATGCATCGGATTAACCAATGGGTATAAGAAAGGGTTGCGCTGCTCTGGGGATGAGGGTGCTTTTGGCTTTACTCTGTCACTTCAGGTTTAGATGGTGGCTGCCAGTCTCCTCTAGGCCAAGGGCACAGTAATTTTGTGGTTTGAATCCTGGTCCCTGTCTGCATCATGAATTGCATGCTTCCCAGTGAGCCTCAGGCTTCCCTCCCCACTTGGCAAGCGGCTGCCCCAGGCAGCGTGGGGGGACCAGCACTGCTGCCTCCTGTCTCTTCCCCAGGCAGGAACGGGTGGGAAAAGGGATTTTGCCCCTTTCAGAAGCACTGACAAGCCACCTGGCTCCTTGCTCTTCACCAACCATCCCTTGACATCTCCTTTTAAAAGCCAGAAGGAAGGCCACAGAGCAACCTGGCTGATCTGCACAAGTCCCTCCTGTAACCCTACCTGCAACACCCGCTATCTCTGGCTCATCCCCGGCACCCTCATACACACTCTTACACAATGCCTGCCGTTTCTGGCTGGGCTGCCTCCAGGGAGAGGAACCTTGTGCCGAGAGGAAGGGGGGGGCTGCTGGCAGACCTGGGGGTGGATGGGAGCCTGCCCCAATCCTGGGATGCAGCAGGGAGCAAGCAATACCTATAAAATGAGCAAGTAGTATTCTCTCCCTTATAAAACATACTAAACAACTGTGCATCGTATGAGAAATAAAAATCTGTCTAGTTTTCTAGATAGGTTTAATGAAAAGCCCCCATCAGAACTGGCTTGTAGGCACAAACTCAGAAGTGGACTTTGACTCATGCTTTTTATTGCTAGTCCAGCTCAACTCATGAGGACATAAAAACTTGCAATAAAGCATAAAATCAAAACCACAGTGCACTATCTGTATAAACATTTGCAGTCTATCCTGAAACACATGATCAAAAGGCAAGGAGCTACTGAGCTTTCTAATAAGGACGTCCAGTAAGTAATCCTGTTGTTTCCTCCTCACACAGAGACGAGACTCTCAACATGCGCTCTTTAGAATAGGGTACCAGGTTTACCTTTTAGGCTCAGAATTTCCTATTTTAACTTGCTTCTTAAATACTCTAAAAATTACTAAGCACTAACAAGTCAAGATTATGGATGCTCTGCACCAGTCAGGATCAGACCATAATATGATACGTGCTCAGCTCTGTGCAGGCATCAGCAGCTGTTTTACAGCATGAAAGCTAGAAAATCATTATATGCAGACAATAAGCCTGATAAATTATAACAGTAACCTCACTGCTTTACAGGTTTTGGAAAGCACTTGTGTTTCAATACGCAGAACTGCAGGATGAACAATGTTAATTTAGATAGACGAAGTAATTCCTCCTATAGTCCCACACTGGTAGGCCTTTGGTTCTGGCATACAGTTTGCAGGACAGGCTGAAAGATAAAGCTGTTGTGTTGAATTTAGTATATACAGAAAATAGACACAGCACCACAAAATGTAATTTTGCAAGATAAAATCAAGATGAAAGTCGTTTTTATGATTTCATCAGAACTTAATGTCTTACTGTATTTAGGGAAATGTATCCTTTTATAACCTAATGGAAAATAGAATAATAGATTTCATTGTAACCAAAAAGAAAACAGTTTTAGTATTTCTGTTTCCCAGTAGCCTGAACCTGCTAGAAAGGCAGTCTCATAGGTATCATCGAAAGTACGCAGGGGAAGACTGTAACATTACCTTTAAAACACCTGGGCATCAAGCAGAAAACTGAATACGTAACGCTTCTCTCACTCTGTACCCACAGAAATGAATAACGTTATCTCACTTACTGACTATCTCAAATCATTATCACGGTGTGAAGCTGTTGACTGGCCCTAAGATGTAAAGGCTCTAAGAAATCTGCTTATATTGGGCTTAAAACTCTGTCAGCACAGTGGACCGTAGCTGCCTCTTTGCTTTACTTCATCCCCTCGCAGAAATGTCAGCTCTCTAGCACTTTGCTTTGGCCTACTACATGTGTACACAGGAGGGCATGAGAGGAGCACAGAACTGGAAGCAGCCCTGTTTAGCCACTACTTTGATAACCAGCGTTTTATTCCCTGTAGAGGACTTTCTTAACATGAAGCGTTACAGTGCAAGCTGGCCAGATTTGCCAAAGAGCAGCTGATCTGTAACTGTGCATTAAGAGATGTTTATATCGTTAGAGATTTAAGCCTTAATTCAGAAAGATCCCTACCTACTTGCATAAATATCCAGTTGAGGAAGGATCCTGGAGGGCCAAGGATGACAGAAAAGCAAAGCGGGTAATATAAAAGACCCCCTATTTAAGTGATTATTCCTGTGTTTTTTCAAGAGCCTTTGAGACACTTCATGGCTTACATGTTCGTTCTCCAGCCTATAGGAGTTTTATTCAGACAACAGCTTTGACGTAAAACTTTTCTTGTTTGTCTGTTTTGTTCTGTCAACTCAGGAAACATTAGCTCTCCCTGAAATTTCAACAAGGGACAGTTTATCTTCAATGCTAATTTCTCTTATTACTCACTGCGAAGCGTGTATTAGATGAAGGCTGTCTTGAATTACCCAATAAATCTCTACAACTGACTAACACAAGATAATCCCAAAGATACTAAATTTCAAAGACTTATATTGAAACTGGTGATTTTCTACCCTCATGAAGAAATGGATTAAGAATGTTTTCTAAATGTCAGGAGGGGAGGTACCTGGATGAATCTTGTTAACAAAAATGAATTTTGTCAATGCATCTTATATGCACTGTGCCTAAAAAATCAGCGAAGCAGAAATGAGTATGTTCTAAACTACAAATGTCACTCTGAATAGGGATAAGTATTACCCTAAAGATTGGTACTGGCATTTATTTGAGCTATTTTCAGGGGTTCAGATATGAACAGCAGAATTAATGCAGCTTTAGGCTTTCTGCTTTTCTTAACCAGAGCTTCAGAGAGTCACCACCTAGTTTAAAAAATAAATTCTAAAGACTGAAAAATCGTTGCAGGCCTTGAGTTACAGTGTGCAAATATATAGAACTTTGCAGAAACCCTTGGAAAAGAAAACAAGAGATGCTCTTACAGGATGGATTTAGCCTCATGGGTTTTGCATATTGTGTGACTTGATGAGTTTCCAAACCTGAATCTATTTGTCCTAAAAACTGATAGCTGAATTGCAAAACCACTGAATTCTGAAATGTTCGACACAGATTCCAGACCTGAAATGTACGGCTTAAATTCCATTATAATTGGGGGAAAACTTTGAAGAAGCTTATTTTCAACAAAATTAAGGTAACGGACCAGAAGAAGCAGTTCAAGGGCAATGGGCATCAGACAGATGTTGACAGTATGACACGCACCAGGAGGGGACAGCGCATTTCTGGATGTGTAGGTTCAGGCCGTATGTCAAGCACTAAGGCAGATAACACCCCTGGAAGCACGACGAAGGCATTCCAGAGACACAAAACAATATAAATAATAGAAAAGGAGGGACAGACAAGTAAAGTTAAATGATTAGGGGGCTGGACTGACATATAGCAGTTGAGAGTTAACTATGGCTTGGGGAAGTGACAGGAAAGCGAGCACGTGATAAACATGCTCAAAAGACAGCAAGGGATGATGGAAGAATGTGACTGTTACGGGAAATTTGGTTAAATTATGCTAATGGTTACTGGTGGACACGTAATTAGGTTAGAGGGCAGCTATATTTAAAAAGGAGAATTCCTGACTGGTTTTAATTGATATTTTGACATGGAGAAGCCCATATTGCTATTTCTGAGGTTTATCCAAAAGCTTATTATTCAAAAGAAAAAGTTCAATGACTTCAGTAACAGTTAGGCTCAAGTTGGAGAAAGCTTTCTGCAAACACCCTCTCCGAAATTTCAAAATACAAAACACATGGTTTATAGATACATAGATATATTTATAATTATTATAAATAAATAAAGAGTTTCAAGTTACCTGGCAATAAGCTGGTGGTCATAAAATATGACTGTATTAAAACTATCTAAAGGCCCATTTGCTTATGGTTTTGGACAGTGGGCAGACAGGAGTCATGGAGAGAAGGAATAATACTTGTGAAAATGAAACAGAAACTCTTATTTTGCTTATTTTAACAGAAAATTGCTTGCGCCCTCTGTAATGGCTCTGTCTATATGATCAGCACCGCATGAAGTTAACTGGATTTCAGCTGAGGATTTTCACAGCTCAGAAGTTACCCTATTCAAAGTCCTATTCCTTTTTATCCTCATTGGTTGGAGAACGAACACATTAGGGCATATTCCCAACTAAATAATTCACTCATTTACTCTTTAAGGAAGGCAGTTTCCTAACAAGTGCGCTCTAACCTCCACCACTCTTTAGACGCTTTTTCCTGAGCTCATTGGGGCCCCAGGGCGAAGAGTGCAGAGGACGACTAATTCTTCTCAGAAGAGGCATATATCCTCGTGTTAGGTAGAAACATTATAGATGCAAACCTACTTTTGGGTGCAGACTGGAAACAAATCACATAGCCTCAGTGTTAACAATGGCCTTTCAGTATGTCCGATAAAGCAGTGATTTCCTTTTTTTTTTTTAAACCTCTCGTTTGCTGCCTCATTTACAGCTAACAATAATAGAATCAGGCCCTGAAATTAAAAGAAAAAGTTTAATCGCTGATGATTTCGCTATCTCTCCTAAGCAAACAACAAAAGTCCACAACCTTTTAACCTTTTCCATCCTATTTGCTAATTACTTATTTTGTAATTAACCCATTATGCATCTGTCATTGTGTTTTAAATTAAATCACTTTAATTGCTAGTAAGTAGGGTTTATTTAGTTCCTGGTACGGTTGTACGGGGTCATGAGTGGGGAGCTGTTGAACCGCTCTGAGTTACAGGTGGCTCTCTGCAAAACTGCTGAAGTTGCTGAAGATAAAGAAGAGTTAAGCTGCTTTCCTTAGGTGATTTGATTTTAATGTCTAATGGCATATTTCTAATGGACGAAAGTTTACAGCAAATATGGGAGGGCATTTTTTATTCCTTCTATATAGATCACATTGGGCATTATTTTGTTTCCTGAAAGATTTTTTAATGAAGGAATAATTATGCTAATAGTTCTAGAAAATGCCTATCACCTTACTTTGCTGTATAGTAAAACTCCGTGAACTTTATATTAACAGCTGAATTTCACATAAAGAGAACAGAGATCTAACACATGGGACACAGGGAGTTTTAAGTATGGGTCTAACAGTCAACATACTTCAATATCTTCATATAAAACACCATAAAAACTGAGGATAGACAAAAATGATGTTGTTTTCTCCAGCACAGCCCCCTTCTGACTCCCTTGACCTGACTCGCTTCACCGACCCTGTAGGATATACCCACTTTTTTGCTGGGCTAGTTTTGCGCTGGCTTAGTGAGTTGAATCAGTCCTGCAAGGTGGCTGGCGAGCCCCGCAGCTGGCACAAAGTAAGTGGCAGGAGCCCACAGCTGCAAGGAGGGAAGGGGAGGGAGATGACGTTCACCCTGTCTCATAAAACGGGACCCTGGAAGAACACAGTACACGTTTACGCCTTTTATAATAAACTAGGGTATTTATGACTCCATGCATTGACACTACTTTTTAATTGTTAAAATCATTTCCAAAGGTTTCTGAAACACCTTTGGAGATTGTAAGTCTTGCATTAGGGAAACTGCCCCCCCCCAAAGACAACACAATTCATTTTAACTTTTTTTGTGTTTAGATTCTTATACACTGAAGAAAGGCACTAAAAAGTGCTGGCTATATGTTCCAGAGAATAGCAATATGAATTGGTAAGGTCAGTCTTCCCTTTAGTACTAAACAAAGTCAAGAATCTAGTACTGATGAGACATGAGAATAAATTTCCAGGAAGAACTCAAGTCCACATCTTTGCTAAGTTATCTAACTATGGGTCAAATAAACAATAAATAAAGACCACACATATGAAAGCTGACAGATTTAGCAAGCTGAACTTCCCACATAGACTTTGTTCTGAGAATTCATTAACAATACTAAAATCCAAGATTAGCCTAGATGTTAAGTATTTTCTTCCCTGCTCCTACCAGAAAAAAGTAAGTGTATAAAATTACAGGGGTTTACGGAGCACACCTTAACAAGACCTAAGCAACCCTTCCAAAAGACAGTATTTCTGTCCAGCGAGGAAGCTGTAATTAACCTTTTCAGCTTACTGTGTCATCTATGCATCGTACCTTCAGGTATGGGCTACCAAGACACGGTGCACAGCTAGAAGATTCTGGTGCGGAATTTTGTTGCTGCCAGATTTCTACCACTGTATTCATGCTGATGCCTTCCTCGCCGATCTCAGTAACTCCACACCTCCACGGGCAGCGTGCCTGGGGAGCTCACCTTGCCACCCCCCGCCTTTGTTCATCTTTGCACCATACTTCAGCAGAGCACCCCATCTCTGCATTCGCTTTGCTAGCAATTCCACTGTGAGACAAGGCTTACAGGTACAGAAGAAGAAGATGAGGGATTGGAGAACGATGCAAAGGAGAACAGGAGACAAAGTGGTGACTTAAATTTTTAATGAGGAGCCTACGGATGGCCTTCAGGGACAGCATGGCCTGTCAGAGAGAAGCCATCAAAAGCTCAATAAATGGATACATCTGTTGTACAGAGAGGAAAGATGCAATCAGAAAGCTTACGTTTGCTTAGAAAAGGGGAAGAGGGCAAAGATGCAGCAGTGGAACTGAATTAAGACTCAGAAAGATATTCCTAACAGCTGTATTCTGAATATGCTTTAATATTATACGTCCCATCTTAATATGACCCATTTTGAGATGATAAGGCTCTGAGCAGTCATTCTAGAAGCTCAGACTGATAAAGAAAACCAAACTACTGGAAGAGCTTTGAGGGTGGCCTGTGCGTAGGAGCACAGAGACAGAGATCCACGCTGGAGACAACACACAGGCAGCCCAAGCCCCGCGGAAAACAGAAGGGAAAGACGAGCGTGAGGAAATTCAATTGTAAAGCCCTGTTCTGCACTGCCTGCTTCGCTTGAGGTTTGAGTTGGACTTTTGCAGCTCTTTTGCTTTCCTTGGGTTGCCAGTTGTTGACTTGGTACCCTCAGATCTTTCCAGTTTCACCATTGCCTGCATTCAACTCCTAACAGAGGTAAAGCAGTGGGACCTAAGGCGTGTGCTTATCAAAGCAATAATGTTAGGGTTCCTGAGAGGGCAGAGGGAGGTCAGTACGGAAGCAGCATCCTCTCAGTGTCCCAAGCAAAACCCCGGTATGAGCAGAGACACTTTCCCCAGAGCGCACACCAAAAATCACATGGCGGAATCTTATCTACTCCCTTTATTCAGTTCATTAAACTCTCAATACTATACTGTCCCAGTGCTTCGTGATGGCTAGGTGACCAAGGTAACACCAAGGTATCGACCTGAGTTTCTTTGCTCTCCTGAGTCAGTGGGATGGGCCAGGCTTTTCTTTTAAAACATAATTCTCTCCTCCTCCACTTTGCCCATTTTCCAATTAATCTCTCTTTCTGTTCTAGTTTCTAGTTCTGTTTGTGTGAATGTGTGACAGGAAAACTGGATGCTTCGTTTCAATCCCAAGGATATCAGATCCGGGGGCTCCACAACCAAACGCCAAAGCCAAGGCCCTAATGACTCAATCTTTGTCTTCTGCTCCTGTGTGTCTGCCATCTGAAAAACAGATCCTTGAGGAACGTAGCTGCGAGGAGGGGCAATCACCATTCAAAGAAAACTTTAAGACACCCAGCACAGAAGACTTCAAAGGTTAGCAGGAAGATACTGAATCTGACCTGGTATGGAGCCCCAGGGGCAAGACAGCGATAAAATGGGGTGTGCCCCCAGCGGTGCAGCATATTGGACAGATTCAAAGAATTTGCGAGTTTTCTCTTCTAAAGCTGTATGTAAACGCACTGCAGTAGTAAGGGGCGGAAGGCACAAACGTGAGGATTATCCAAGTCAAGTTACCAGATGAGTTCTCTCTGCTTATCTCAGGAAAAATTGTCCTGAAAATGCAGACAATAAAGAAGCCAAAGAGAGCCAAGGGAGAAGCCACATGCAAAATGACTCCCGAACACAAGACAAGATGGAAATTGCGACTTTTTCAGTGGATTTCATTCCTCCGTTTAGCGTCATCTCTATTTAACTAATACGCAGTTCGATTTTAGCCAGACACTCAGAGACAGCTTTTATGCCACTCGCATCAGGAGAAGCAGAATGGGGTGTCATCTCTGCACTGCTGATACTGAGGCTTCCCATGATTTATCTCAGCAGCATCCCATGGATATTGAAAAGGGCAGTGGAGACAGACGATCCCACAAGTGATATTCCACGTACTTCCCACCAGGCTTATCTGAAAACATACTAAAAAAGCATCTGAGACATCCTTTACCTGTTGCTTTCCATAGTGTCTTGAGCAGTAAAATATTAAAAGTGTCAAAAGCGACACACCAATCTGAATTAAAGATGTAGCCATCTTCCCATCCAGTGATGGGAAGGAGCTAATCTATCAGGGCAATTTTAGAATTAATAAGTTTCGTAAGTATTAATATACGGATCTAATCTACATTCAATGTTATCCAAATTACCTTGTGCTGAAAGAACAAGTTCTGTATAATGAAGAGAAACAAACGAAGCTCAGAGAAAAATAATTAAAGCTGGGAGTTGCAATGGGAATTGGAGTCAGCACTACCTCATGTTTCGTGTTGAAAATTTATTCTTACGGTAACCCAGCTTCCTCATCCATAAGGTGGAGATGATAATACTCATCTCAGTTCCAACAGTATGCCAGTAAGATCTACAGATAAGCCATCAGAATTGCTTTTATTAATATTATGTATGCTTGCCGTGCATTTTTTACTTCAAAACAGTTTTATAGATTACATTTCTGGTATACTCTCAGTGGTTTTGGGATCACTTTTTTAAACTTCAGAAAAGTTATTCTCCATTTATTTACTACATTTGGGCATATTCTTTGCCATTGACATTAATTCTGTTTTAGAGCTTATTAGTTTTATGGGATTTTGTTCTCTGTATGATGTGGGAACACAGTAGCACAATGATTCAACAAACACCAGTTTTACCAACCAGCCAGATTTAACAGGCTATTTCTTGTTGTATTCTATAAACACAGTGAGAAGCCAATCTGATATTTAATGATGCAAACCATAAGCAGAGGTAGTGTTTTGTGCCAAGACACAATATGTGGAGATTGCAAAAGCTCATAGTGAAATTTCTGTGGAAAAAAAATAGAGCATTGAGGTTTCTGAGTTGTTCTTTTGTGGGAATCAAAACCAAGTATTTTTACTATGAAAAGCAGATAAATAGATTAATTAGAAAACCCCCGAAGATATTGACAGAATGAGAGAACACCTCATATTGTCCGTGGAAGGTATTTGCAACCAACTGTGCTTTTTATGGGAAAACTTTATCAGAACAGGATTCCCAGGTTTATTTTCATGTTCTGCCATCCACTAACTAAGAGACTTTGGTCTGAACGATAAAGCAGTTTGATTATAAGGGAAGCACAAAATGTACCAGCTTCTAAAGAGAGCTTATGTTTTAGTATCTGTGAAGTTGTTGAAGAATCTTACATAAGAAGTTATTTATAATGATTTAAAATTAGAATTTTCTTTGAGGCATCCTAACCAAATTATAACAAAAAAGATTTGTGAAACAGGATGAGGTATGTTTTAAAACCAGCTGCTTGTTTTTCTAAAAACATCTTTGTAGATCTCTCAAAAGTGAGACTGGTATACTGTTAGGATTTTCTGAACCAGCACAAAAACTACAGCTTTATAGTCCAGGGCACAGTGGACTATAAAGTGCTGTCCCTGCTCGCATACAGACAATAAAATGAAACAGAAAAAGAGTCTTAAAAATTCAGAATGAAAAAGCAGAGCTGCCAGTAATGACCTGACTCACAGTTCCTGAGTGCTTAAAGTTGACAGTACCGGATCATTGGAAATGCTTTAGTAACACAGACATCTCTTCTCTCCTGAACAAACTGACATCACTACAATCCATCAATTTGCTGGAATTCACAACCACGCTGGGCTTTATTTCTGAGCTATTGTGGTCAACAGCTATAGCCAAAATACGTGTCTCTCTTCCAGTTCTCTTTTTTAAAATCATAGATCCTTTTACTACATTTTACATGTATTTCTTCATTTTGGTTTTATTCATCCTTACACTTTTTTGTACAGTTATGGGCTACAATTCATGAAAACCCGGCGCAGCTGTAGAAATAAATATTCTGTTTGATCCTCCAGGACAGATTTAAGATGTCATTATCAGCATTAGGATATCTGTCTGCATTAGTCATTCTGCCAGCACTAAGATAGTAAGAGAAAAGATAAGGGTCTGCTACAAGGCCCACTGAAGCAGAGGGAGTCTTTCTATTGACGTCAGCTATTTTGCACCACGTTCCTCTAGCACGGATTAGGACACAAAGAAGAGATTCTCATGCCAAAGTCTGTACTTACTTCTTCATGCACGCTCATTTTTATTGAGCAGGCTCAATAAAGTCTACCGAGATCGTCATTCCTGCAACCTTTATACAACTTTTACTTTACTTTATGCAGTCTGTCTGGGTGAGGGGCCAGGCTTCATGTTTTACAAAGGAAAGCCTTTTCCTCTGCCTATCTGAGTTTATTCCTTCGCTTCACCCTCTGATTTACTGTACTTCCTTCACCAGGTTCAAACAGCTTGGTCCTTTGTTGGACATTTACCCTTTGGAAGCAGTAACACTGGCAACAAAATGGCTTTTTCAAAATCAGGCCCAAAATATTTGCCCAGGGGAATACATCATTTAGGAATGTTACCTTTAGGGATAGAACGGTCTGCCTGCCGAGCACCGGAGCCCAGCTCCCCTTCAACATCTTGCCATGCCGGCGATGCTCCAGCCACCGCTCTCCTGCTCCCACGGGAGTGCCCAAGATCTGCTTTCTTTCTGACACTGAAAACTTCCTGTAGGATCCGAAATGTCGATCCCAACCCACCTGTGGAGTCCGGGTGGGAATCCCTAGCCCTGGGGCAGACGCCAGCTGGGCAGAGCAACGCTGCCAACGCTGCTAACGAAAGCTTTCACAGATGGGTGAAGGGGACCTTGATGAGAAACGGCTGAGTATCACAGACAAGGGACGGGGAGGGCAGAGGACCTGCTGGGGAGTACAACCCTGCGGGGCCAGCAGGACCTATCAGGTCACCTAGGGCCAGGATTACCAAGGAAATGGTGTATGAAATAACAAGTTGGGATGGATGTGGAAAAGATGGGATCAAGGGGGGAAAAGAAATTAAGGGTGGGTTGTTTATTTGGGTGGAGGATGGGGTGTAGAAAAAAGGTACAAGGGCAGCAAAAAGGAGCGTCAACAAATGGGATAATAGGCAATGCAAATAACATTAACCGGGGCTGCTTGGGGGTATCGGTCAGGCAGCCATGCCCTTGACCACTGCAGCCTGTTGTCCCAAATCAGAACAACCAAGTAAGCCTGCTGTTCTGAGCACAGCGTGTGTGCCAACCTGCTGGCATGGTCAGGAGGACGGGGCAGGATAGGTGCAGGGGAACATCTGAGGCAGATGGATCTACTATCCGATGTTGTTGTGGTGGTTCCCATGCCAGGTCTGACAGTGTCACCCTCTTCCCAACCTCCTTCCTCCTCCTCCTCACACGCTCACCAGCAGAAGGAAACCCTCTCCCACCAATGCGGCGTCATCTCCCCACATGGTTTCAGCTAAACCGACAGAGGCAATGGCACTTTTTCATTGGCATGGCTTCATATGTATTAGGGGCTTTACCAGGACAATTTCACTGGCTAGGACAGGATGATTATTTTTATATGCTTCTACACAACATATGTATGCCGGCAAAAGCATCCGAAGTCACTTCACTGCATGCCTAGTCCCAAAGAAGGAGTTAACGCCTTCAAATTCAATGAGCAGCAGAGCAGGTAATTAAACTGAATTGCCCATATTTCTCAAGAAAAATGCTACATAAAATTATTGCGTTCTTACATTGAAAGCGTTATTTTTGTGACAATAGAGACTCGGTGAAAACAGAAGTCTCTTCCTTTCGAATTGTTTTTTCCATTGGCATTTTTCTAGAATAACCCTTAGATCTCTTCAGTTAGTTTCATAGTCTTCCTTGTAAGTATCACTGTCTTTAGATACCGCACAAATTATCCTTTAAAAGAGCATGTAGCGTATTATTCTCAGTGATATACAAATCCAAATACCCCCACTCAGAGTGCAGACTACTGATGCTAATCAGTGAAATAACTAAGGCTTAGTTTTACAGCAGACAGATGTGCTGCCTTCAGGTGCCAGCTAGGCTTCTGACGTTTGCTTCAAATATGAAGTGAGATACCAGAGAGGAAAAAGAACTTGTCTATGAGAGTCAATATCCTCAAAAATAAAAAGGGGGAGTCCTACATCTCTCAACTGGAGACAGACAAGAAGAAGAAAAAGGAGCTTGTTCATTAAGGAGAAGACTTAATAAAATCCAGAGACCAGCTTGCAGAAAGAAATCTGACTGGCTCCACACTAAGACATCTACTGTGGATATAAACTCAGAAACTTCACTAAATGTATTACCTCTTATTCCCTACAAGATTTTTTTAATGAAAAACTGTTCCATTTTCTCAGAGACAGTGACTGAATCTCCACTGAATAGCACCTCCTGCGTTCATAGCACATTTACAGCTGAGCAAAGCACCGCTGAATGCTACAAATGCAAATAGCTGCACAAAGCAGCGTAACACTGGAGAATCCAGGCACTCCTAGGAAGAATCTGGGATTTGGGATGTTAGCCGTTGCCAGCATTTTTCTCGTTTGGTTTAGTAGCCCACTAGAATATTTAACAGTACCATACATTCTTTTTAACGCTCTTTTATGAAGAGGGATATTTTATAGATAATGCGTGTTTTTTAAAAGGAATATTTTATATTTAATTTTAATAGGAAGATTTTAAGCTGCTAAAGAAAAAGCTCTATTTGTTGGGATTTGTGCATCACTGAAATAGCCAATAGTCTGAAAGTAGATCGACACAGATGCAGTGTCAAAAATCACATTTACAAGCTAAATAACATAAAATAACCTGCGTGCTTTTTTTTTTTTTTTTTGGTTCTTATTAGAAAATATTGAATTCCCAACAGATTTTTAAATTAATGAAATAAGATGGAAAGAACTTGCACTGATTTAATTTTTAAAAAACCAAGATGAATATATGGGCAAATGCCCTTCCATAATTCTTAGCAGCAGTAATCACACTTCTCCAGGTTTTTGATCTAAAACTCAGAATTTATTTGGGACCCAGAGATAACATTTGGTAGCTGTACACAAGAATGATCACAAGTGAAGCTCTTCTTTACAATGATCATCAGTTCCCTGTTTCAGATGGGTTGGATAAAGACAAGATTCCCAACTGAAATACTTGGACTTTACAAAAGCAAAAAAACCGACAAGCAGTCTGATCCTGAATCATAGCCTGATCCTGTTCCCATTTAACTCAAGAGAACTTCTACCCACTGCTTATATTCTTTCATGGAAAAGCAGAGATAGCTCAAGGCAGCAGGCAAGGTAGGCAGCACCCTAGAGCAGAAAGCTGCCTACACCACCCAGGAGAAGATGGGGCGCGGTGCTCATTTGCAGTTCCACAGCCCTCACTAGTACGCTGTCTCACAACTCAAACGCACTGACTGAGACCAAGGGCTTCAGCTGAAATTTTACCAGGATATGAGTACACATCGTTTATAAGTCTCAGCTGCTCTGGAACTGGATAGCTGATTTCTGAAATATTCTTCCGTCTTACAATATTTGTATTACCATGTAATTCACCTCCTGAAGAAATTTACGTTTTTACGTATTCACCAAATAAACCCTCACTTGATGCTGGGGAATATTTGTTTCTCTCAGTATTCTTTCACAGCTGATGGATATTTTATTCTGTTTTGTTCTGTTTTTTAAATCTATGTAAAACAACTCCAGGCTGATTTTAGTTCCACGCTGCACAGATTTCTCCCAGAAGAGACTGACATTTTTCTTTCTGTGGTTTCAGGGAATATTTAAATATTTTATATAAAAAGAAGAACAGATTCAGCAGGGATACTGAGAGACCCCCGCCGTGGCCAATGCTACCTACCTAGCAAGGAGGCGCAGAGCTGGAGATCAAATCAGAGAAGATGAGAGACGGGAATAGGAAAGCCTCAGTGCTGCAAACCTGATCAGTTGTTCATAGGGCATTTCCTCCTGCTTTCGGGAGACAGGGGCGGATCTGACTTGCCTGGCTCCAGAAGTGTGTGCTGTCAGCCCAAATTCACTAGCCTAGGGGTGGGACTTAGCTTCCACTCCTCTTCAAGGCATCTCTCACTATGGGCAGCTGGAGCGGGTTCACATGTGAGTGCCATAAGGAACCCCGAGAACTAAGCCTGAAATAACCTTCAGACCATGAGAAATAGGTGTGACAAAGTAAATCCTTCATGCATTTACCTACAAAGGACTTCTGTACTGCGCTTAGCATTTTGATCTCCAAATAAAGTCACTGGTCCCTCCACGGTGCAGCTGCTCAGCTCCTTGAAGGAACGTAGGATAAAGCCCATATTCAGTTTGTAAGTCTTCTTTCATTCCCCCTTCATACAGACTCCTAACGTTTCATCTTTCTGGTCTTCCTTAAGAGTCAGGAAATATAAAGAAATCAGTGGGTGTTTTTAAGCACTTTACTTGCCAAAGTATGACTTGAATGGTTATAATATGTGATTCAACTCAAATGAGTCTCTCTGTGTCCTCACCATTTAAAGATTACCCAAAAGATTACACTTCCTTAGAGCTGTTTGTATCGCCAAATCAGAAACTTCAAATTAAAATCTGGTATTTGCAAATTCTTAGTCAGAAACCATAGCAAGTGTCATTAGCTTTCCAAACAATAGCATGTACAAAACAATTTCACCAATAAGGAGGAAAACTTGGCAGGAATCCATTGGGCAGAAGACAGTGGAATTACTGTTATTTAATTCAGGGGTTTTATGTGATAATAATTTCTTGTTAAAAAACGAGGGGGGGCTGTTAAAGATGTCACAACAGTACTGTCAGGGACTTTAACTAAGAAAAAATATCCTTGGATGTTGCCAAGAGAACTGGGAACATTTTTGGAGGGGAGCATATTCTGATCTGTTTTCCCACAGAGGAATACTTTCCCAAAATAAAGTCCATAGTGGATTTCCCCTTTAGGGCTTCAATCTTTTAGCAATGGTCAGTCCACAACCACTTGCATGAATTCTGATTTGCAAATATAAGCCTTAGGTTTTTGCATATTTCTGTAGCTGGTTGCAAAGGATTTTCATTTCAGTATAATGCTACATTACTGAGTACGTGCTAACGCTCTCACTCCTCGATATTGCTATTACAAGTCAGTCTGCTGGTAAGGAAATCCGGGTTCGTTAATCTTGCCAACACTCTGCACTGTGTCATGTGCTGCTCATTAGGAACAACGGGCAACCAGACTGTCTCAGCTGATCAGTTATAAAAGTTACAGGAACCTTCCCCATCTCGCTAGTAATAAAGACATGAAGTCTGCCACTATCACAATTCTCTTCCGAAGAAGAAAAGCAGCAAGTGCTAATTAAATAAGGTGCCACGGTAGGCTGTACAGCAAACAGCATTCAGAATGAACGCTGGAGTGTGAAAGATGGAAAGTTTGCTTCCTCTTTCCAAGAAACACAGCAGAAAGTTAAACACCGAATAACCTCTCTGAAATAGTACAATCTGCATGTATTTTCCCAATTTGTGTATAGCAATGAACCATCCTTAAGCCTTGCATTAAGAACTTAATTGCAGCTTTCAACGGGCTTCTAGCATTTCGACAAGTCTAAAGTTCATTCTTTCAATGCAGGCATCAGCTCCAGTCCAGTGGTAGATTTACTTCGTCTGTCCACATGGACACGCTAGCAGGGTGGGTGCCGCTGTAATTCACAAGCAGGATTTGCAGTAAGTGCAGGGTGAAGTAGTGCAGGACAGAAAAGTTTGAAAGGGTTTTCATCTTACAGGGTTTTATATAAATTCTGGTATACTACAGGTTACCTATCGGGACTACTATAGCACGTCTTGCATGAGACAAAGTGAACACCTCACCATGTGGGACTAAGGGAGATTTGCTAGTTGGTGTATGTCTCTTGTAAATCCAGGCCCATTTATGCTAGCTTCAAACGCCACACCTACCCTAAGCAACCTCTTCTATTGCCCATCTCTTCCTTTACTTAGAGCGTTTTTCCCAGTACAGAGTTCTCTTACTGTAAATTCAACTCCCAGTGTCCTGCTATATCCACAAGCAATGCTTCGCAGCTAACTTTTATGCATTTCATGAGAACTATTATCATGGTCTTCCCAATCACCTTTTTGCAAAACTAAGCAGTTGTGCTTTGCTAAACCTTTACTTAGCACTCAAGCTTCCTAAGCCTTTGATATTTCTCGATACTCTTGTCTAGACTCCTGTTACTCATTATCTCTCCTACAATACAAAACCGGAGCAGGTACTCCACCTGGGACCTCAGCAGGACAACGCAGTTACGTACATATTTTTTCAGTCATTACTTAGGGCAATCTACACACTAACTATTCCAGATTATTTCCTCTGGAGTAAGTCTGCTTTCACTTTAAATTAAACTACGCAGAGATCGCACTGAAAGAGGAATAAAAGCGTCCATTTATGTAGATCACCTGGAGTAGCTACTCCGTCTCAAGTTTTTAGCTGACATTTTTCCAAATGAATGTTGTCAGTATGTGCACACACACAAATGTATGCATTCCCCCATTTCAGACTTGATGGCTAGATCTATGCTGCATAAGATGGTTAAACTTTCAACAGTTCTGCACTTTAGCGACAGCTACCAAAGACAGAAGGAGAATGTCAGTCAGCATTTCTGAAAATAAGACTTAGCTTTGCAACACCATCTTTTTCAGCTATCTAGAAGCTATCTAGATTTATTTTTATTATTGTAATGGGCATTTTTGTTATTGTAATGGATTAGATGTCATTATTGTTCACCTCGGAATATATTTAAATTAAGTCTTAAATGTTATTTTACGGGATAAATCAACACATCACAGCACCAATTTTCATTCACAGCGCAGAAAAGGTCACTATGCAAATGCAATATGCTAAAAATGGATCTGCTCTGAGTAATGCCCAATCAAGTTAATGAAACTAGATCCCGAAGACGAAGTTTAGCTTTTTGTTTTACCTCTGATATTTTGAATCTGTTCTACAGACTAACGCTTGATTCAAAATGTCAGGGAGAAAAATGAGAAATTAAGTAATGCAGAAATAACTTTTTCTTTCATTATGCACAATCTATTTATACAGTGGCAATCTTTGCATTACTTTTCCCATGAAAAAACACACTGATTATCAATCAAAGTTTATTCTGCTTTTCTTCAACTTCAATCTTTTCCTATTTAAATTGGAGCATATACGTAAACTGTAAAATTACTTATTACTGCTATATATATTAAATGAACATTAAACCCACATTATCATACCCTATCTTTTTTTGTACCAGGGAAGCAATAATAATCGTTTAAGCTATTTCAATGCAACTACATAATTTTGAAGAGCAGTCTGGTCAGTATAATCTTGAGCCTTTTGTAGGTGGCAGAATTTTGCAAATTTTTTTTGTTAGAAATTGGCAACTTTTAACATCATATAAAACATAAATCCATAAGCATAATGATCCAAAGACCAACGACTTCATAAAAGCATGATAAGAGTATTTTTTTCTCCTATTAAAAATCTGAAATCTTCTGATGGACGGGGAGGGAAATGTGGAAATCATTAAGTGCAGCATGCGTACCACACAATGTGCAAGTTTGTAACTAAGAGAACAACTGAAATATATACAAAATATGTAATAGTTATTGTACCTGCAAAGCAACTACGGCAATGTGGTTAATTTTACGTATTTATGGACACGATACTGTTGCTTAATACTTACAGGCACAAGTTTTGCTGGGTAAAATTGCTCAGGAATAAATACAGGATTTGATAGACACAGAGAAAAACAGAAGAAGTTTGTCTTATTCTAGATAACAAATATAACATACCGAAAATGGCTCACTTGTAACATACTATGGTTGTCTGCACATACATCTGAATCCACCCATTCAAAAAGTCCTTTGAGACTAACACATCCTGGAATAAAACATAATGGAAGACAGGCACGCTACGGCAAAGTACACATAACTTTCCCCAGCTGAACTATCCTTATTTATTAAGGAGGGCTTCTGTTCGGCATAAAGCTACCCACATTTGTAATTCTTCCTAGCATGAGATTTCATACAGATAGGGCTTTACTCTTTTTGTTTTTCAGATACGTTCTTCGTATTCTTCTTTCTTAATTACCGGTAAGATTAACTGCGAGATCCTCCCATCCATCAAAGTGTTACAATATTGATAGGCATTAATATTGGAAACATAGAAAGGAATAAAATTCAGAGTCTATCTTCAGTATTACAGGGGTTCTAGATCATGCCAGAAAAAGATGCATCTAAGGATGGAAAATATTGTGCTGTTACATGTGCTCTAACATTACAGACAAGAAAATCTCACAGGTCAGAACAAAGATCGCATCGCTTGGATACAGTCCTGTGTAGAGTGAAACATGGAGAATATGGCATTTTCCTCCATCCCCTTCTTAAAAACTCCCAACGTTTGTTTTTGACCTCTGATGGGCATTCAGCTGTTATTTTTATAAAAGCGTCTATTAAACACTAGCACTTTTTTCCTGAGTGCTTGCTAGTCCACTATCACTGCAATTCTTCTCCACGTAAAAAATCTTAACATTTACTGCCACTGAATTTCCTCTGCCATCTTCTTACTCAGTCACACTCAGTATTGTCAGATCCTTCTGCAACTCTTCCCAGTTGACTCTCGCACTGTCAGCAGGCTTTATTACTTCAGTATTACCCCCCTTTTCTATATGTTGAACCACGCAGACACTTGGACTGATGCCTGTGGGACTCCACTGGGGACTTCCCTCCATTGTAAAACTTGACCATTTACTCCCTGTTGCTTCCTAATTTTTAACCTGCTATTAATTCACGACAGGAGTTTCCCTTTCATCGCACGGCAGCTTTAATTCTTTATAAGCCTTCAGGAAAGAACCCTATTGAAAACTTTTGGAAATCCAAGTAGATTATAATGGGATCACATTTTTTCCCCAAATCGTTGCCTCCCTTGGAGAACCGGGTAGACTTGTGAATTTTGACCTCTCCCTGTTAAGCCATGCTGTTTAGCCTGCACGATGAACACCACAATCCTAAATTATCATTGACTCCCTGTTCCCATTCATTCCATGCTGCAGCGCTGAGCTGTAGCTGTGGTTTGATAGCACTCATCATCCCGATCAGCTCTGTATGCACATGTGACAGAGTCAGAAAATGAACGGTTATGAATTATGGAAAAAAATTTTTTACAAGATCGTTATTTCCCATATCTGTTTTTTCTTTCCTGCTTTCTCCAATGCAATAAAAATGAATTGAGGTGTGGGAGAGAGGAGAAAGCTCTCGAAATGGAGAAGGTAGCCTTCTTAGAATTCATTGCAAAGGAAATCAACAAGCCTAATAACAATGAGTAGCCCAAACTGAGGGCTTCCCAGCTCACAGGTGACTTCAAAGCTTCAGGGGACAGAAGAGAAGGACATTTCCAATGCAATTCCCTAAGGAAATAAGGTTTATTGGAGTGGCTGTGCACCACTCCACCATCACCTTCCCTCCCTCTGCCCAGTACCTTCTGCCTGTTGGATGGCTTTCACCCAGCTTGACAGGGACACCGGTCTGAAAAACCTGCAGGTTCTGGCAAGCACCACGGCAAGCCGGGAGCCGGACGCAGGGGAAGAGAAGCCGGCGGTGCCTCCCTCGAGCGGGAAGCCAGGAGGAGTGGAGCACTCATCGGCTGCAGCCAGGCGCCCAGAGGAGGAGCAGGAGGACACCGTGGCGGCACCCAGCCTGGGGTGACCCGCAGCGCAGCTGGGAAGGAACGGGGTGCAGTGCACTGTTTGGTGGTTTTGTGCATAGTTTCTCTCCACATCTGACAAAAATCGTTCCTGCTGATGTTGTATTTGTTGCCGATGTCTCGTTAGCCAAAGTTTCAAGAAAACCCGGGTTGGGCAACCAGGATCATGGACCCCCTGGACCTGCAGCCTCTCAGAGAAGCTGAAACGTAGGTGCAGCCAGGGACCCCAGGATATCCAGGCACAGCTGAGGGGTGCAGGGCCACTGGCTCCCAGCAGTTGGGGAGCGTGTCCTACCCGCTGGCTTAGGCAACACCAGGCACCTTGCTATGGAGCAGTCTGCCAGGATGAAAACAGGGTCACCGGGAACTGTCCCCGGGGTCTAGCACAGGCTTACCTAACGCAAGAGGTTTTGAATTGAACTTTTCATTCAGAAAATTGTAATTTTCCATTTAAAATGTCATGGTGGCACTCTGTTAACAGAGCTCTAATGTATTTCACCTCGTGCTCCCGCATAGCAGTAAAGCAGTATTGTCACAGCGTATCTGACACTGGAGCGGTAGGTATAGGCTGATGATTTAATATTGCGCTTTTACTGTCATGTCTAAAGAATTTTGGCTGGCTGGTAAAGCGGATAGCAGACAAAGGCCAAAGTACAGTTATTCACACCCTGTTTTATGGTTTGGTTTTTCTCATGTTATGACATGAGATGCAAGCAACACAGCACAAAGGTTTCTATCTGCTATAACAGAGAAATGCAGGATTCCAGACACAGAAGCAAAATCCATGGTGATATTCCCATAAGTATTACAGTGCTTACCTTTTGAGATACTTACAACTATTTGAATATATTCACAGAAACAGATATATGTATAGGTACACAGAGAAAAACAGAAAAAGTTTACGTCTTATTCTAGATAACAATTCCAACATACTGAAAATGGTTCACTTGTAACATACTATATGCAACTAGGATGTCCTTTTAAAAGTGACTATATTGTTACAGATTCATGTTCATCCAAAGAAATTACATACAAATCAGACAGTGCTTACAAGAAGGGGTATTTTTTCCTGTTTTTATGGTTATAATTTTACAAAATAATTCTTATGGATCAATCTTGGTAAAAATACTTGAAAACAGGGATATAAGAGCCACAGCCACCTTTCTTAAAGGTGTTTTCCAAGCAAGATCCAGGTTCCAGTTCCCTGGATTCTAATGCTGGCAGCTAATACTTTTACTGTAACAGTCTGAACAAGATCCCAAATCTGAAAAAATAACAAGGTCTAAGAATATTCAGGTCTAGAAATGCATGTTCTATGAGAACTTTTACTCTAAAGTAACCTTCTTCAATTGTATATACATTTTTAAAGAAAGTGAAGGCAAGGTCTGAGCAAATCAAAGTGCAAAATTGGAAGGGGGGGGGGGGGAAGCTTCCACAAATTAAACTATTATACACTACAAAATTTTGCATACACCCACAAATAGGTAGGTCAGAAAACAAGAACACATGAAAGACCTGAAAAGTGAAACAATGTAGGTTTTAAGAGCCAAGATTAATTATCTCTCTTTCCTTTGAAAAAGAGCATTCCAAAAAAGCATCACCAAAATGCAAGTAAGATGCCACAATAAAAAGATGTATTATGTACCAACAAATACTTAAGTGTTTGAAGAGACATCACAAAAACTGCATCACAGCCTTGAAATAGATATTTAATCCCACAGACAAGCCTTAGTTTAACTGGGTACAAAGAAAAGTGGCTTAGATGTCAGTTTCTCTATATTGAGCTCACAAAAACAGGCATTTGCCTTAATGGGTTTTTTTTGCTGCTGGTAACAAATCCAGAAGTAGGGTTTTGCTCTTTTTGTACATCAAGGCATATCTTTGCTATGTTAACCTAAAAGAATTTTTCATCCTGTATTTTTGAGTTCCACACATAAATATCAGAGGGGCAAATATAATAGACAAAACCAAAGCTGGTTCAGAAACAGACTTTCTGCCATGACACATCATAAGCAGAGAGTTAACTTTTCACTTTCCAAATCACAAAATATTAAATATTGAAACATTCTTGAAATGTTAACATTTAATTCTTTAATAGCATCCTCAGAGGCTTCACAACTCTCACCTAATTTGAGGGTAATAGGTTACAGCAACTTTTATTGCTGCACTGGACATAATTCTTTTTTTTGTGTGCTTTTATGTTATGCCAAAATTGCCTAAGTGCATATGAATAAGTTTAGTGGGGGGGTTGGGTTGTGTGTTTTTTGTTTTGTTTTGTTTTGTTTTTTTAAGATTGTGTATACATTTAAATGAAAGCTTTTGCTTTCTGCTTTGGTTTTCAGCGAGCAGTATTTCTGACCATCCAGTGTCTCGCTATTGTTCCTGTCCGTACCCACCGCATCTGCTCCACAGAACTTCCCAATTTTTTTTTTTTCTCTGTAAATCATGTTGTATTTTGTATGCAAACCTTACACAGAACTGAAAAGAATTTAATAAAATGTCCTCGACAGCCCATCACAGAGCCCTATTCCGCATGTGAGAAGGTGGCAGTGATCTGACCCCGGCTGGGCTCTGCGCTTGCCTCTCCCTGCCTTGTTCTGGCAGAGGAGAGCCCACCAGAAAACTGCTAGCTTCTCTCTTTCAAAAAGCTCCCTGAATGCCACATCTTGAAAAGCATGAGGAGGAAACATACATTTAGAAATTGATCCACTGGCTGCAGCAGAGCCTGCAAAGCCGCAATGAAGAAAAAGAAAAGAGAGGACTCACCAAGATACATCCTGACGTAGGGAGAACAGTTTTGGTAGCAACCCTCAACAGTCTGGAAGTTAATACTCTGCTTCTCTCCTCTTTTCCTTTCTCAGTCCCCCCCACTCCTAATTTCCCCATTTAAGGGAGAAAATAACAAGGCAGAAGACGCCAAGAGACTTTCATGACATAAACAATAAGGCCTTCCTGTGCCAACATTTCCTTTAAAAACACTTGCCAATA
Source organism: Fregata magnificens (assembly GCA_013389945.1). Taxonomy (NCBI): domain Eukaryota; kingdom Metazoa; phylum Chordata; class Aves; order Suliformes; family Fregatidae; genus Fregata; species Fregata magnificens. Next base: position 202,707 of record WAAD01035259.1, read on the forward strand.
AAGCTCCTGGAGGCCAGCAAGAGAAAGAAATGCCGAAACAGCCGTGACATGAACTTGGCATATTTTCTGACTCACTCACTTCCCTTGAGACAATCCCTCCGAGAGAATGCTGAAGGATAATGGGAAAAGAAAATTTCTTCCAGTGAGAAGGACTTCAGCTGCCCGTGCTATACAAGAAAACTGCCAATTAACTTTATTTCTGTTTACCTACAGACTCGCTCACGCAGCCACCTCCGCTGGCATGTTTCCTGACTCACACACTCATGTTTGCACATTCATCTTGTAACCCTGATGTCTGAAAAAGGCAAGGAGACTTTTTTTTTTAAATAAAATACTGAGAATCCCCAAATCCAAGTAATTTCTGAACAGCAGAGAGAAGGATCAATAATTGATAAAGGGTAGCCAAACACTTGGCTGCGACACACATTAAATCCAAATTTCCTTTTTCCTTATCCCTGCTATTTATACTTCTTCAGTACTACTATAATTTTTTAGTGCCAGACACACTAGTCTATAAAACATTAAGGATACTCATATATCTTGTGTATCTGTAATGAAAGATTGTCAAGATTATTTTGCCTAGTCAATCCATCTCATTTTGAGTAATACCATGTTTTCAAAACTAAATGGCATGTTAAGAACCAGAAATTAAAATCTCTTTGGAAATCAGCATCTTACACGCACCAACACGTGTTAACTCACTAACTCACTAACTCACTCACTCCTGGGGTACGGCCGTCCCCTGCCTGAAGTCCCTTGTGGTCAGGAACATGGGGGTTTCAGCTGTCTCCTCTCCTCCGTGCCTTCGTCTTCACCTCCACTACAGGGGGACCCTCCCGGGAGGCTTGAGCCCAGCTCCCGAGAGAGGGGACGGGCAGGAGGCAGGCCAACGCTGTGCTGATGGCAGGGACAACGCAGCTGCTCCTTCACCGTGGGGTCGCGGCGGCTCCTGCCCGTCCGAGGGCAGGGGCAGGCAGGTGAAACAGCGATCCAGCCAGGCGTTGCTCCAGGGTTGCCACCCTGCTGCACTCCCCTCTAGCACCAGACCAGGCAGCAAACCCCCACTGTATTCAAAGACAGACCAAGTGGAAATTTTTGTCACTTTGCGGCGGCTCTTTGATTACCAGTCTCAGTCTTGCGATGCGGAGACACCACCTCTTCCTTCCACACGTACCCAATTCAGGAGACTGTGCAAAGATCCGTCCATCCCTCTACGTGAACCTTGCAGCCTGTCACTGAGTTAGCTCATGCTCACTCTCCATTTGTAAGAAGGCAGCGAGCACTGCCAAGTGCTCCTCACTCGGCTAAGGGTTGTTATTGTTGCTGGGGTTTCTTTGGTTTTGCATTCAACTTCTTAGATTAGCATCAGGGTATCACATATCAAAATAACCACTAGTGAGGATTTGCTGGCCTGCTCAGAAGTGAGGGTTCACCATACCTACAGCTGCATAATTTTACCATAATGTAGTCTGATATCATACACCCCTGGTTTCTACTTTCTAATAACTTGCTTGCTGTATTAGCACTTGAGTTTATGTCACACTCAGCAAGCCTCCTGACTCTCCTCTAAGAGCCTGCCTACCTCTGAAGACCCTCAGCAATCATATCTATGCCAGTGCCACCAGACTGCAAAATTTTAGTTTGGTTTTTCTGTGGAATTTTTTTTTTTTTTTTTTTTTTTTTTTTGCATTCCCAGCTAGGATGGCTCTGCTGGTAAAATACTGTAGTATGCTAGTATGCTATCATCTATATAATCTAGATTAGGAGTTATCTACTAGCTCACCTTTACTCCATCATGACTGCTGGGCACCTTGTCAACACACACACACACACAGTGCAAGCTTCTTTTTTTCTTAACCATCTTTTTCTGCCCACTCGCAAAGCTAACACTGACTTGTTTTTAGGTTTGTTTTCATCAAAACCTGAGAAAAGATGTGGTTTTTTTGTAACACCACCAGGGCAAGCTATCTGTGGTTGGCTGGCAAACTCCGAAATTCAGGGCTGGGGAGAAATATTTAGGAGTCAAAAAAAGCTGACTTGCTCAAGAAATTAAAGCCCTTCTGACAATCTTCCAGAGAGCCCCTGAGGAAAAGGGAGGGAACCAGAGAGACTCAAGGAAAATGGATGTGAGCCCAGCGTAGAGATTCACGCCAGAATGGTTCCTGGCCAAGAAGGAAGGTTGGCAAGTAGACAAATATAGGCTTTCATAGGCAGCATTGTAAACAAGACATTAAAAATATTAATCCATTTAGATTTCAAGCACCAAGATGAGATTTACTTAAGAAGCAGAATTATGCTGGTAATGGCTCCTCAAACATTTCAGCTGAATGTCAAAACTTTTGCTGAACTGTATCAAGTGAAAATACAAGGAGCTGTTGACACTACAATATTCAAACATTCAATCGTATGGCAGGGCTGGAAAAACACAGAGGAAGGCAAAGGAATGCTTGAGCCTTGGGCAGAAACTCAAGCCCTCGCAAGGAAACTTGCATTCACAAATTATTTTTACCTTCATTTCTACACCAAAATAATAAATTGAAGAGGCAAAATGGTTTCTTAAAACCAAGCTTCCTTTCAGAAATCTCAAATAAAACATAAATTACCTCTACTGAAAAACTTTGTTTTCAAGTAGAAACAGTCATCTAGAACAGAACGTCTTTTCGTGTGAAAGAAAGTTTAAGTAAACTTTAAACACCTCGGACTTTTTTAAAAGTTTCTTCTCTCCTACAGGAATCGGCATGTGTCCCCTCTTCCCCTCAGAAAACACACACTTATTCTAAATGATTGAATATTTTGGTTTTTTTAAATGCATTGGAAAAGTCATCTCCCCGCAAAGCAAAGAGGCATTCAGGACAACCCTGAATCCATGCCGGCCACTGAAGTACAGAAACACAGAAGAAACACCTGCTTTTCTGGTGAACATGGCAGGTGTCAGGTCACCTCAAGCCTGCCACGGCCAGGGGACTCACGGGTCTTCTACATCCTGGTTAGTAGGGTCCACAAGCTGGTCTACCGAGGGGCAAGCATGTCAGGGGAGGCCCACAGGGAAAAAAAAGTACCTTAAACAATGAGAAAAATATGGTCTGCACTCACTATATGAGATTCAGGAACTGAGCGAGTCAGGAACCGGAAGACTCCTGTCTTGAGTTAAAGGAAAGACTAGTATTTCTTGAATCGACCAAGTTGTCCCTCACAGAAGTCCATGTGCACAACCTGTGCTCAGAAGAGGTCTTTTCCCCCCTCTCTGTAGCACTGACAATCATTGTAAAATGCCATGCGTGGAGGGACTGAGATATCTCCATTCAAAGCACTAAAAGCATTCTAAAGAAAAGGCTAACATCCTTCATTATCTTTAGTCACTTTAGAAAGCATTATTTTAGTAAAAAGGCTAGAACAGCATCCCATCTCTTGCAACCTAGGATATACTATACACCCCTCAGAATTATATTTCTTATCAGGCTCCTTAAAAAAAGAACAAAATGAAAAGATTAAAAAAAAAAAAAACCCACTAAGCTCTTTTCCTTGCTTATATCTGTAGCCACACACAAACTTATCTTAAGCTTTCCACAGTATCTGAAATGGAAGATCTGAGCAAAGAAAAACCTCAAAACACAGAGTGAAAAAAGGAATAACTTCATTCTGTTTAGAAGTGAAAAAAACTAGATTAAAGTTTAAAGAATCTGACATTTTATAACAGTTTAAACATTTAAATGCAAATGCACGTAGCAACACATGAATTATAGAAATTCTGTAGCACTCCTGATCTTATGAATCACACTATGAAATTTGCTTTCTGCACTCTCAATGTAACCAGAATACTGGCATCTCAGATATTTTGAAATGATACACAAGCAGCACATTTAATAGCCTTAACTTTAATAAGTTAGCATTCTATCTCAGATGCATCTGTTTCAAAACGTTCTAGCTGAAGGTATTTTTATGAAAGCTATTTGCCCATTACATACCACAACCAGTGCAACTTCACAGTCCAGGAAGGCATTTTCATCACACGAAAGGAGAAGCCATTAGCGAAATGCTGCTTGGCAAACAGTGGCTCACACACTGAAGCTGCAATATTATCCCGGCGTTCCTACATATTAAGCATAGGACTATGTTCAAAGTAAACATGTGGTCATAATTAAATAATAATTATGACTAACATTTGTGTAACACCATTCATCCAAATAGTTTAAAGCATTAGGTAAATCTGTAAACAATGGGTCTAATCCTGCACCCTTTACTCATATAATACCATGCAGTTCAAACGGACTATGTAGATCTTGTCTACACACACACTTAATTGTTCTCAATTAACTCCATGTGTCAACACTCATTACAGTGTGCCTTGTTCCTGTTTAGCTTAATTCTCTCACTGCTTACTACAGGTGAACGTACGGTTTCTACACTCTCACTGATTTAACATCACTTTTATGGACACTTTCCTACACGGATCTCACAGGGCTTTGCAAATCTCAATGCAGCCTCACTTCTCCTACATGCTTCTAATAAGAAAAATATTCTTTCACAGATGAGGAAGTTCACATGTTGTTAGTATGCTTAAGGGATTGACCATCCCATACTGACTTGCATCTGTAAACCCAGGATGTACAATTTCTATTCTCATACCTTAATCACATAAATAGGCTTCTTCATCCATCACGCTCCAGAGTAAAACCACAGGAAATGGTAAGAACAGGGGAAAATTCTGCAGTTTCTAAAAATAAAATATATTTGGAAGCAGACATGCTCAAACCACTTTTATGCATCTGTGGTACAAACGATGTCTGTTACAGAGAGCCAAAGTTGCTAAACGAGTTAAAAAAAAAAAAAAAAATCACAAAGAACTTGCAGACCTTCCTGACATTTTGGTGTCAGTCTGCCTTGACAGTCAAGCAACCAGAGAACAAGGCGAAAGACCAGGAATACCTGAGCCAGATTTCATTTTGGCTCTGCTATGGACGTTTACTTAACTTCTTTGCTTCGGTTGCAGTATCTGTAAGCCAAGCCAAATCATCCCTTCCCCTTATGGATCTTTTGAAATTCATGAAAATCCCCACAGCCCTTTGAAGACAAATACTGTTTACTACTGCTAGCTATTATTTAGCTTTTAGCATTTTTTGCCTTATAGCTGAAATTTTGCATAGAAGAAAGTCACTGTCATGTCTCACTTGCACCTCGATTTAGTATATTTTCCTTCCAATTTTAATTTTCCTTCACAAGAAGTATGCTCAATTTCAGCTCTTATATGTATTCCATGTAACTTTGGCATACATCAGAAAGCTTTTTTTTAGCATCAGACAAAAGCACTGCAAAATGTCATCCGCTGCTGAATTGTCAGCAAAGCTCACACTAGCGTGATGCTGAAAAAGGGTGTGTTTTCCCCTTAAAATCTTCTAATAGGTTTAGGCATTTCTCTGATTTGTTCATTCAGAAAAAAACTACAATAATTGCCTCACCTAAGTACAACTTGGTTGAACCTGAAAAGAATCTAATGTCACAACAGCAATCCCTACTATTGAAGAAATCCTGCAAAAGTCACTGCAACTACTTACACACTGTGGAAGGATTTCTCGTGAATTCAGGAGAAGCAGCTAGACGGCTGCTAGCTAGTAAGGACACAGCTCCCATTGTTCACTGGTAACACCTACAGCTATGCACTCTTAATCGTGTATATAGATAGTGTTTGTGGACCCTATATGAGTGAAAATGTGGATGTTAATGGTTTAATCCACAATATGTTAACAGCTTAATTTTAATATGCAATGAAAAGGGCATGTTATACTGAAGTGCATTGCCTTTGCACATGAGCTCAGTGGGGATGGAGAGGTTTGCTTATCTCATCAGTTGTACAGGCAGCATCTGTCGGCAGCACAAACAGGCAGCGGATAGGGGAGCTCTCTCGTCCTGTCCAGCCAAAAAAGCAGCAGAGGTGCTATGCTGTCTCCCGCCAGGACACCCAGAGCAGCGCTCCTGCTCAACAGCACCTCTTCGCTTATTTTTGCAGTGCCTCAGACAGGACTGCCGCTGTAAAAGCTGAGCAGCCTCTCTCCCTTCCCATGGACCAGTTCTTGACAGCACTGCAGAGGCCACGGCTGAACTTTGAGCTGAGGCAGAGAAACCAACAGCAACTCCATTCAAAACCAGGCTGTAGCCTCCTCTGCTCCTTATCTGTGCCCTTGTTTTGGGGTCAGGCCAGAAAGAGCCCATAACCCTGCTGGCAAGAGCACCTCTGGCGCTGCTCCACATCCTCACTTACAGCAGGGGCCGGCAGCCCACAGCCCAGACAGGGAAGGGATCCTGGGGGGAATGGGTGTCATGCTGCGGTGCACCACAGAGCTGCCTATAAATACAGAGGCTCTCAACAGTACCTGTTAGCAAATCTATAATCCTGGAGAATTTGTTCACAGTAAGCTACAAGTCGTGCCACACAGGATACAATTCACTGATGCACCACTAAGCACAGCACTGGAACAATTCAAGCAAGGCTTTGATAGGGTCTTCTTGTGGCACTGAACTTCAGCCAGGAGGACTGAGAAACTACCTGAAGTGAAAATGAGCAGTACATTAAATGAAAGCACACAGGACAAACAGGCTTGGTTGTTTGGATTTCCAGAGTTGCTTATGAGTAAAAAGCAGATTTGACACAATGGCAGGCTAGTCCATGCTTTCAATTCCCTAGCAGTGGTAACTGGCATTTGCTTGGAAAGCTTTTACGTTTAATGCTAGAAATGCAGAATCAGATCTGCCTGAGATACAAGGTATGTTAGTCAAAATAGCCAAAAGTTTTAGCTGACATTATGGTAGGTTATAAAGTGCCATAGCTCAGGAGTGTTCCTGATAGGAAAAGCAGCAGCTCCAGAGGATAATAACCATTTCAGGCATCTTAGCTAAATGCCCCTGAGTCAGAGTTGGCTGTAAGTGCATCTAGAGAAGATACGAAAAAATGTTCAGGGGCAGAAAGCAAGTCAAAACTTTTTCTGAATCTAATTAGGACAAACGAAAGTACAAACTTCAATTTTTCTTTCATTTTAAAACAGTCACTTCTTACAGCTATAACTGCATCTCACTATCACTCCCATAATTTATTTATCGTATGATTCACTTATAAACACACTCTGTTACTATCTGAGTTTATCATACCACTGATTTTAAAATTTCATATGCTGCTATTTTTGGGGCTCTTGCATCCCTGAAGATGTAGTACTCCAATTCTCTGCAAGCGCAACAGATTCTGAACATCCCCATGGTACATCTTTCTGACATGGAACTAAATCCAGCACACAGTAAATATGCAACTAATATCAAAACACTTCTTCAGACCTGACCAAAGTGCTGGTTGCATTTAGCACTGAATAATGACAGGTAGAAGCCACTCTTTTAAGAGAGATGACATTTCTGAGTGTAAAACACAGGCCAGATTCTGATGAGAACCTTCTGTTGGTCCCATTTCACTGGCTTTGATAGACTTTCTCTAGGCTGATATCGTGCTGCAATAGACACCAAGACTAGGTAGGAGTTCAGTTCAGTTGTCCACACATGACCTCAGGTATCCTGCCTGGCCTCCACTGGCTGCTCCAGACCTTGGTCATCCCTCCATGCACCGATTGCTGTTTCTGAAACATCTGAAACCTGGACAATTGCTTCCCTCCAATTTCTGGTGGGCTGGGTGTTTGGACCCTTGAGGACCCTGGACATATTTCTCCTTCAGGTTCTGGAGCACCACAATTAGAAGATGACTACAGTGATTTCTACAGATCTCACATCTGAGCAGATCATACTCCACATTTCTTAAAGGAAGCTTTGAGACCTTCCTTCTCCTGGAGTGCACACATGCAGCAATCAAGAACAAAACCCACCAGCGTCCTCGGGCAACTTCTCCCTCATTAGGATATCGCAGAGGCCATTGGCCATATAGAAATGGCAATTCTTTGCTATTTGTCTTTGAAATGCTGCATATCGTGACACCTCAAACCTTCAAACTGAAAACTTTTATGAAGGATAATCTGACCAGCCTCCTTCTCATTGGATGGGTATACTTCAACTAGAAGCTAATAATAAACTTCCCTTCCACTGAGACTTCTTTTAACAAAACAAGTATGTAATCTAAAAAGGAAACCTGAAAATTAGGCTAGATTTTAAAATAAAATATAAAATGTGATGTTCCTACCTTATGCCTGCATCACCTTATAATAAATGTAATGCAGCTGTGGGAGGGCATTTTCAGAAGGGAGGAAAGTCCTAGGAAACAAAATGCTTTTAGTAGAATGCTGAATGGTTTCATTGAGTATTTTTAGCCTGGCCTCTTGAGATGCTCTGCAAACATTTGCAAAACTCTAAAACAGAGCCAGGGTTATGTCACTATCTTTGGTACAAATAATTTGTTAGGAACTATTTTGTTCTGGCACAGGGATATATCAAGAGAGGATGCGTGAACTGGCTTGTTTTCTTTTGGATTAATGTTGTTTGTCAACTGAAGGCTGTCTTTATGAGGAAGGGGCAAGGCGCCAAGAAGTACATTTCGCCATGCCAAAATTAAAGGGAGGAGTTCAGAAGAAGTCTTTTATTACCTAATTAGTTTTATCAAATGACACAGATCAACTAACAGGAGATAACTAATAGGAAAAAGGGGTCTAATGAAAAAGTAAGTTATCAGCTGGATGCTCTCCAGAAAACAATTATCTCTCAAGGTAAACAAGTACTACTGTTGGGAGGTCAGACACAAAGCGCAAGGAATGGAGGTCTTCTCAGGATACCAGCCCTCAGTAGAGTTGAAAAGGAAGAAAAAAGTAGTGGAATAAACTACACTGAGAAGGATGATTTGTTATTAAAGGAGCTAGTATCTTTAGATGAAATTATTCCTACCTGGCCTATAGATATCCCACCAGTTGGGTTTTTTTTTTTTTTTTTTTTTTGAAACACAAGGCAAGTACAGCTTGCCAGATTAATATCTCTATTCAAAAAGAAAATTAGGACTACAATAGGAACAGCCACATTCACCTGCTCAAGAACAAATTACCAGAATAACTTTTTTACAGCTAGCGGGGAAAATGGCAGCTCACAGATCTTATTTTATCTTGATTGCCCTTGTAAGACTGGAAAGGATGATCACAAAAAGAAATACAAAATTTGAGATAATATTCTGCTTTATCTAGAATAACCAAATGTAGTATTGGAAGGTATTTAACATGTACTCAGGTTTCCTTTCCATTATTTTCCCAATTGCATGATCTAAACTAGTCAGACAATTCAGACTCATGTGGCTCGCATTCAGATTACATCAACTTTTAATTCCTAATTTGAACAATACCTTCATGTTTTCCATTACTATTTGCTTATCTAGTATATACCTAAAAATATGCAAAACCTGATTATTTTAGCTAGTAAAATGACACCAGACACACATAACAGCACAAAGACATTTAAGAAGCCTTGCCAGAAAAAAAAAATCCAAATGAGGAACTAATTGACTAAAGACTTGTGCCCCCCAGCAGCTTGAAGAAAAGCAACATCGATTTTTGCATTGAGAACTGTAAGTGATGTAACAGCAGAGTTTTATTATGCCATTCTTTCCCTTCATCCTCCCCCTCCTCCATCATCAGCTGATTTGAAAACAGATGGGGCAAAGAATTTATGGGAAAATGCTCCATTGACAGTTCTACCTTTACTGAAGGGCTGTGGGGACCACAGGGAAGTTTCATATATATTACAATAAGCTATAGCAAGGACTGCTAGATGCAAAACTATTAAAGGAACCTAAAAATCAGTCACTCTAAATGAAAATACCAACCGCTGACATCCCAGAACTATGTTAAGAGAAGGCATAAGATGTTTATGAGGCCTTGGCATGTCCTGGGCAGGGCTGGGTAGCACTGCTGGGAAAGAGTGATACATTTGGTTCCTGTTAGCACACCTTTCCCTGCATGGAAAGGCTGAGCTAGGGATGAAGTCCTAGTTCAGATAAGACGTCTTGACGACACTGCATCCAGCTGAGAGCACCTGCAGGGACAGAGGCTTCAGCCTAGACTTAAATCGCTGATTCAGACTGTCAGGACGCTTTCCACGGGAGTGCCGACATCCCCAGCAGCCGACACACGTGGAACACGTTACCACTGCTCCTCTGTGTCTGAACGGACTTAGAAGTTCAAGATTGGATTTTGGGGTCTCTATGATAAGACAGTCCAGGAAAAATAAAAGAAAAAAAGGAGCAGTGTGGAAATGCAAATGAATGAGTTCACACAGGCACAAATAGAAAGCAGGTTTAGTTTGAGGAATGAAACTTATTCCATCTACAATCCACCTTTAAAGTCCTGCAACAGAGTCTCATGGTCTTCGCGAGTCTCCAAAGTGACTCCGCAAGGAGAGGGGATTCTCTGCCAAAAATAGCCAGTCTTCACTTTCCTCCAGAGAGTCAGTCCTTGGCTGGCAAACCTCAACCACTGTGATATCCAGACCTGCACATGGATGAGGTCACTGGCCACGATCAGCACATCAGCATGTGTGGTGCAGATCTCAATGCACACGAGCCAGCTTCTCCCCTAACCCTTTGTTCCCACAAAACACTGTACAGTACCACTGTACTTTCTCTTCTTCTCTCCCCGCCCTGCCACCGCCTCCTTCTTGTTGTTTCTTCCATCATTTCTCCTTACACTAGGATTGACTGCAAGGCATGGTACCTGGGGAAAAATGATCCTGGGCTCTGCCCACCTTGAAAAGACTAGCAGAGGAGGAAAAACTTGGCCAAAACAGGATCGTGGGCCAGGACAGTGAGCAAAACCACAAAAGTAACCACCACTCTTGCCATGGCCATCTGAAGATTCCGTGAACCACCTTTCTTCTCCCAAAACAACTTGTCCAAACAACAAATTACCATTTTAACTGCACATCCTTTCTCTTACAAAGGGTTTCTAGCAGGCTTTGATTGTATGTGCCATGCAGATGCTGAATTTCCAAATGCTTGCTTACTTTTTTTCTTTTAATCCTTTCCCTTCTGTGCACCCTAAGCATCAAGTATCTACTACATCTACCAGAGAACCAAGTAGCAGAGATTCCTGGACCCACAATCCCAAATCAAACTGCTTAATGCTGGGCAGTGATTTTCTGGGTTCAGTTAGGCCACCCAGATTTATACAGCTCTACCTATAACGTTGTGAGAAGACTCTTCCCATAAATGGGTATACATCCCAGGGTGCAGCCAGATTGATCTCCTGAGATCATAATTCTTCCACGCCTACGGCATTCCTGCAGACGGCACCTCTGAAAATTATAAGCTTTGAGGCACTGTTCTCTGCACACCACCTTCCTTCTCCATGTTTCCCTGGGAGGTTTCAGCCTTCCTGCCCCAGCATCCCCAACGCCAGACTCATCCCAGTGGCACAATGTGAACCCATCAGAACAAACAAGCTGAAGGAAAGGCGTTCATGCTTGCTGCTGCTTCTGCCATAGCACCCTGGCATTCTCAATCTGGTCCTAGGAGTACTGAGGCTAGATGCAATGCATCGCCAACCCGTGGCCACAGTACATACCGAGACCTCTCCACAAAGATTGAGCTGGTTTGGGAAGCATACCTGAATATAGGAAAAAAAAGATTATAAGGAGTGTGGGCAAGAGAGGCCATCCCAACAAAAAAGCCTCACTTGACCAGATCACTGACCTTGCCTAGGAATGCAGGCACCATAGACAGGGAGGGAAAGTTAGCTGTGCTCAAGCTGCAGTTAACATCCAGATTCATATGCTGTTTTCCACAAGGAAAACCTGTATGTAAGGTCAGAAGGCCATAAATCACATTTCATTTTGGATCAGCTTATTGTTTAGGACACGCACACAAATATCAAAGGCTTTTTGAAATTAACAGTGAGTGATTATGTGAGGCAAATGTATTGAAAACACAGCAGAGTCTCTTAGCTAGGGGTAGAGAATATTCAGCCAAAGCCTTCCTCTGACTCCCACTGAGAACAACGCAATATGGAAATAACCAAAATTATGTATTAGAAGAATGAAGACTGAAGGCTTTCCACTAAGTTATTGTTCTCCTGAATCATTAATTGCAAGACAGCTTTCTATGTCACAATAGCATTTCAATTATTGACCTTTTATATGATAAATCTACTGTACATTTTTGAGGATGGACAAAAGTTTTCTAATTATTCTAATATGCCTAGTAGTAATAGTTATAAAGGACACTGAGCATTTGGTCCTCAGTTTGCTGTTATAAAACAAACTAGGCAAATAGATGATAAGCAATTAACAGGTTTAAGAACACATGTGATTAGCTGCAGTCATATTAAGACAGAGCAATTCTTATGCACATTAAGTAGATTATTTAACTAAGTCATATGCATTTCAGCAGAATGCACTGGGTAAGAGCGTGTGCAAGTTGCACGCATGTTGAAAAGAAAGCGTTCTTGCAAATTCAATACACATAGGTGGGAACTGTCACACAGCCTGTTACTAAGGATTATCCAATACTTCACGTAAGATCCGATTTGCTTATAATTTTGCCAGACTAATTGTCTGGGCTGAAACTTTCCATGTTGGATGTGTGCCTCAGGCTATTTTTTTCTTACATCAGCCAAAACTGTTCAATCATTTCCAAGATAAAAGCCAGGAAAAAAAGACATTGTTTTACAGTGAGAAAATAATATCTGGTAGCTCCTCCTTCAAGAATGCAAATATCCTGCTTGTTTTAAACAGGCAGAAGGTGCTTTTTATTCAGGGAAGTGGCTTTTGCCAGACCAGTTAAAACCAGTTGAATTTGATGACACTCCCAACCTCTGCAAACTTGTGAGAGGTGCTGGGTATGGGGTTTAACACCAGGTACCAGTGTCAAGCGCCATCCTCATGCGAGGAGAGGAAGGTGAGATGCCTTCCCTGCCATTGCTGCTGCCTGTGCTGCAGCCCAGGATGGAGGTCAGGCGGGGCCGAGAGCAGGACCAGGCTGACCCAAGCTCCCGGGGAGAAAACCTGCTGAAAAGAGGAGGAGAAAGAAGGTATACCTGGCCCATATAGACCACTTATGCAGAGAACAGAGAGTAGGATCCCCTGAAGAAGAGGTTAAAAAGAAGAGGACTTAATTAGCTGACTGAAGTGACTTGGATAATGAGTTTATGATGAAAAGAAACAGCCAGACAAGGTCACGGGTAGGGTACAGCGCTTCACTTTGCAAACTCCGTGTGTTGTGTGTGTACGGCACTGAACTAAAAGTAAAATGCACTTAAAAGGATATCCTAACATGATAACTCAGAAATGGACAACGCGAAGCTAACGTTCTCAGACACCAACTATAACATGCTGCTCCTAAATATTCAGGCACCTCCGTGCAGGTATCCTGTTATTTAGACTCTAAGGAACCCCGTAACTGCAGTCAGAAATAAACCTGTTCATCAGGAGAAGATCCCTTTTTTTAAAGGGTTTATAAACTTACCCCCCTGTTTCCATGATTAGAAACCTATCTATAAAAAATGAGAAAGAAGATTTGAAGTACCTCAAACGGCAATCAGGCGGATAGCTCTTACTGAGGTTTTTAAGGAAATTCATGCCTTCGAAAATCTTCCCTGTTTCCTTACAAATCCAGCTACAGACAACTTCATTCCAGCAGTCCTGGGGTGACTGGAGCTACCAATCACGACTGAGAACAAAACGTTAAACTAAACCCTTTGGAAAGACAAACTGTGTGTTTACTCTATAGCTACTGTGTAGCCCAGCGCACACCTCCTTAGCCACCTACTACCCCGCCATAGTAGCAGCACAGAGTCCGAGCGGGCAAAATCCCCATGCCCCTGCCTTTGGAGCAGCCACAGCTCAGGCCCAGCTCCAGCACGTTTGCTCCACCACGGCTGCTGACGTGCCTGCACACCCAAGGTCACCCTGCCAGAAGGCAGCAGCAAAGACAGGGAAGTCCTGAACTGCTGTCCTCTGCAGGCAGGCGAGCGGGATGGGTACTGTGTCTCAGCACAGGAGAATTTCTGAAGGTTTTCACTGATTTCTGCGGTGATTTTTGAGCAACAGCCAGAAAGGAACCGCAAGCGTTGGTTAATCATTTACCCTTCTTGTGTCGGTTGCTCAATACAGAGTAGGCGTTGTGCATGCCACTACACCACGGTCTGGAATCAAAATGGAACGAAATAAGGCAGAAAACTTTCTGTGACTGGAGCCTCAAGGCTGTACCCAGAGATTAGACTTAGAAATATACATAGAAATGTATTAATTTAAACTACTGATTGTAACTTTTTATTTTTTTGAATCTTCAGCTCACTTTCTACGTCGTTCACCCGTTCTCCTTTCAGCAGTGAATTCCACTTTCCACAACTAGCTGGTGATACGATGAATTAGCCTAAAAGGCAGAAGATGAAAAGGAATGCTGGCTGTGCAGTTGGACCCTTCGTCTCTTCCTACCCCATACAATATCATTTATTCCCACAGATATAAACTTCAATACCCATTATGACAACACTATTTTCATTGATTGTGTGCTTATTAATGCCAACTTTCCTTCAGCAAAGAAAATCACCTTCTCCCAGGAGAGAGATGATTTGCAATTGCTTAATAATTGCGGTGTCTCTTAAGTAGTTCTAATTTTAACAGGACGAAGTACATCTCATTTTACAAGGATGGCAGAACCATTACACAGCGCAGTACTACAACCTTGTCAGAATGCAAGCATTTCCTTAGAGATAGAAGAAAAACAGATCTAATTCTTGGTGAATTATTATTTTTCTTATTATTTAAGAACAGAAATATATTGGGACTTTGCATACCATGCATTTAAGAAGACAAATACATAAAACCACGAGATTCAGAAAAGTTAGGACCTTGAATAATTTTCTTCCATCATTTTAATGTAAACTATTAGATAACATTTGAAGAATTTTGGTGATGAAAAGGAACACAACTGAAACTTCACAGGAGATGTATTTGTCAAAGGCAGATCTTCTACTGCCCAGTCCCGTTTCTCCATTGCATAAAACTATTCCCATTAGCACTGGCTGATGTGGCATATGCTCCCAATAATGCGGCAGAAGAGTGGCCTCGGTGGATACATAGCTTCTCCTCCCCTCAATTCTGGATGCATTCAGTCCTAATACTTGTCACTGCCATTATTTCTTCCCCACAAAAATCAACTCTAGAGCTAGCAGGGGAATCAAATAAAATATATTATAACTTAAACTGCAACTGCTTGATTTATATTTGATCTAATTGCTAAACAGCCTACTAGAGACTTGCTAGATCTGGCCCAAAAGTCACCATCAACAAATTATGACAAAATGTGTGTTGATGCACGTAAAGTGAAAAGAATTGCCTCAGAAAAGCAACACAAAGCACCAAGTGAATTGGAAATGGCCTGTGAAAGGTAGAGGGCATGCACTGTAGCTCTTTCATGCTCTGGTTGTTTTTTATGAGCTTGATTTATGTATAATTAACCATTTTTTTTCCTGCAAATAATTTCATTTGAAGCTGTGCTATCATTTTTAGCCCCCATCCTCCTCCCACAGCCACATAAAGCAGTCCAGCTTAAAACGGTGACAACTGAAACACATTGCCACAGCAAGAGTCCAAACTCTCTCTGTTAGCATAAAATCCCACTCTCGTTTCCCTCCTGCTCCTCCTATCATCACAAGAATGAAAGAAATTCATAAACTGTAACTCTCAGTCTAATAGAGCCTTGGCCAAAATTCAAGCTCAATAATTAATTACATTCTGCCTCTCCAGATTCCCACACTAGGCTGACTAAGAGAAATAACTCTTCTTTTTCCCTCCTAGACAACAAGTTTTTATATGGCTAATGGACACAGCATTCCACCTCTGAGAGAGCTGGGAGGTTAACTGGAGAGAAATAAGAGATATTTACAATTCTCGGATAAGACGACAGCAGCAGATGAAGAGAGTTGTAGTAAGTTTGAAGTGTATGTCAACCCAAAAGCTGAATCATTGTTCTCGAGTTATGCTTTCCATCAGAATAAAAGCACAGGTGATCATACAGGACAGGCAGCTGTCAGGACTTGGTGTCTGAGGGACTATAACACAGGCTGAATGATTTGGGATAGGAGAGTATTTGAGACAATTCAGATATCGTTATGAAAAGCTAATACATCAGTAAAGTAAAACACATTTAAATATAGCACTAGACCTCAATAAAACACAGAAGGCATCCAAACCATTTAAGTCTGAAGAATATGGAGCATTAACACTATACCATGTTCTTAGACAGCCATAAAACAAATCAGTACCTCATGCCACTATTCAGTAAATTACCAATATATCAAGAGAAGGAAAACTACTATGATACCTGTGCTACGCACATAACATAAACCACTCATCGTGTTGGGATTATAATTGGAATTTTCTTCCGAGGCTGACAGATGAACACTATAACCTTAACCAGCACTCTGACAAGATTTTACTTATTGCGTATTTCATGTGTATTTGTAAAAGACTTAATTAGCTTCTTTCCCTTCTGATACAAAAGAGTGTGCATCATCACTGAAAAAAATCACAAGGCAAGGCTACCGTGAAGGGTCTTGCTAGTATTGCACCTATTTCACAGCGACAAAAAAATGGTGCAATTTTTTCTGAATACTGGCGATATCATCAATAAAACCGGTTTTGTTCCTTTCTTAATCTGGTCTGTGTGATATTTGCTGTCTGTGTCACTATTTTACAGATGCCATGTACCTGCAGCCTAAAGGTTATATCCATGCAAGCACAAGACATTATTAACATATGGTGACAAACTATTTTTACATTGATCAGATTACTGTGGAGAATATATGCAGTGGATGTTGCCAAAAGCATAGGATTGTTCTCCATGAACCAGATGGTAACTTTCGATCCTGTTTCTGTTTCATCTTGGTTTCTAAAAACTCTTCCAATTCTAAATCAGAAGCAGGGTAATTTCAATCCAGCCTCACTTGAAAGCTGGCGTTGGAACAATTAATTCAACTCTGGTCCAATTCTTCATTCATTCCACTCATTTTCAATCTGTAAGGCATAAAGTCTCCACATTTTTGTCTAAATAAGGTCCAAGACACTACAAGCTTAACATCCACTGCATACTGCACCCATCTTCTGGTGAACCTTGTGAATGCTCTTGAGATTTACTGCAAGAAGTTCAGGTACCTAAGGCTTGGTCACCTACCCCCACGTCAACACCACACTGACTGGGCAGAGACTCAGGAAAACAGCTCAGGTAGATTAATCAGTATCATCAACTTTTGCACATGAAATCAATCTTCTTCAGCAGTGGAAATGCTGGGTCATTATACATTGGCCGAGACAGACAATAAAAACTCAAAGTTTTCTGAACATAGAAATGGTAAGCAGAATGTTTTTATGAATGTTTCCTTTATTCTACATAAAGTTTAACATTAATTCTGCATGAGAAAAATGTTACAATAGTTTTATATCTTGGTACTTCTTTAGATTTCACAAAAAAACCAAGAACATATATACGAACTTCTACATTATTTGATTTACACATATTTTATATATAAAAGTCTAAATCATCCTGTGCGTGTAAACACACATAAAAACTATGACAAATAACTGCTTGTCTAAATATACTACTTTCTGTTACCAGGTGGAAAGGATGGAGCCATCAGACAAAGATTACATACCTCTGTGCCAGTGTTTGCTTTAAACTGGAACCTGTTCTCAGAACTATCACCCACATATGTCCAAACACTGGTAACCCTAAATCTCCCAGTGCAAGAACCCAATGCACATGAACTCTTTTCCTTCTGATCAGATCTGTAACTCATTGCTATATAGACACTTCCTATTCATTTCAATTTCTTATCTATTCACATTAATGCCAGGTATGGTGAGACCACAACATACACTGCCTTCAAAACACGTAGTGGAACTTTCCAGGTCTCCAGTAAGCAAGTAGCAGGAGTTCCCATCTTTTGTTGAGCTGTAATATAATTCCACTGATTTTGGTGCAATTATTTTCAATTTATACATAATGACAATCAAGGGAAATGCAGTACCACTGAATGGGTATTTCACTTTTATTTTTCACCCAAGTGTAGACATCCAAATGTTTTTTTCTTTGTGGTAGGTGTTTGTTTATTGTACATCACCATTTGATTTAGAATGGATTATCACACAACTCTCTTACAAGCATGGTGATCAATATCATGGTTTTCTTGCTTTCATCCTTACTACTCTCATTTAGGAAAGATTTGCAGTACACAATGAAAGAGCCCCAATACTGTTGCAATGCCAAAACACATGAAAAGCATCACAAATCCCAACACTGTAAATCATGCTTCCTTCCTCCTCTTGGTCACAAAATGTAATTACAGCTGAATCTAAGCACAATGCACCAATTGTTCTCACAGTATTTTGCATGTGCATCAAGCCTTTTATCTATAGACCCTAATGCTCTTTAGAAGTTTGAATTTTGATCTGCAGACTCCCCACAATACACAGCTAGGAGAACTAGATTCTATGATTAACTGACTATCATTGCATCAGGACACATAAAAGTGCTTTACTTGAAATGGTATTCCCAGTTTGAAGAGGATTCATAGATCTGCTTTTTCAGACAATGCACTGAACAACTCCCTCACTGTCATCCAGCAGCTCAGAGAGACTCCAAGGCGAACTTACAGTCTGAAAATAAAGTGAAAAAGCTGTTAATTCACCTAAGCTACCTTTAGCTCCAGCTGGATATCCTGAGCAGGAGGAAGGGAGGCAACAGGAGCAAAGTACGGGATCTCTGTCCAAAGACACTTAGGAATAGTCTGCTCAGGGGTAGATGTATTCTCAGGGCTCATGTGCAAAGACAAACCATCCTACAGAGTGGCAAAGAGCCTGCTACAATCCAATTTTTTTAGCATTTAAAGGAAGGAGGGATTGGATTATCCTTTAATGTGTTATGCAGGCCACACCTCTTAAATAAGCAACTCATACAGATCCTGTATATACAGATACAATATAGATACACTATATAGATATACTGTATAGATACTGATCCTGACTAACTGATCTTCAGCTTCAGCACACGTTCTCCTTAAAGGCATCCAGCCTGGATGCCTTTAAGGAAAACCCCAAAGCGATGGAGAATTCAGGGCCTTCTGTGGTGGTTCTCTCTGCATCTTTGAAATTTTTGGTCACAGCTGCTAGTTCTTCCCCGAGTTGGAGGCAACCCTTGGAGTGCCTCAGGCACTTGAGGAACTGAGTCCCAACTACAGCATACCCTTTGGGTCTTAGAAGAACTTTTGCTAACTAGTAAATGCAATATAATGGTCTCCTTGTAAAGACTCATTTTTTCATCTCAGCAACAGTAATCACGGCAGTTATAGCATTTGAGCTTACATTTTTTTCAGCTGTTCATGAGCTTTACAAAACATTGAAGACCTTTCTCTGGAGGTCATGGGACTCCAAATGAATATGGTGATAATTAGGTCAATCCTATGGAGCATTAATCTGAAATAAGGACTGAGACTTTAAAACTTTGTAAGAAAAGATATAAACGCTCCCCCCCCCCCAACTCACAACGCTAATGATGAAACTCATCGCAGTAAAATGGACAGTCTGTTTCTCTAAGATTTCCAGAATACCTGAGACATTGCTGAATCTTAGGAACTTAACTAGCAACAGTCTCACGCAATATGGGTAGGATCAAAAAGCATTCTTGATTTCAAAGAATAGACTAGAACATCACCTGGAAAAGTGACTCTTTGGTAATGTAACCCTACTGACGATTTTAGTTTACTACATATATTTTTAATGTGTATGATTCAGTTCTCCATTTCCTCATAAATTTTATACCTTTTATCATAGGCTGTTGTTGGTTAACCTGACTGGCTGATAGCACTGTGAATGAGAATCAATTTTGCACATTTTAACTGAAAGACAGCTAGTGATAACAGAAAATACATGAACATCTGGATCAAGAACATCTTGAACAGGAATTTAAAATGTCTTACACAATGGAGCCATTATATTACAGAATTACTGTACATTACCCACGTTACAGAAATGCTGCTTGTACTCTGTTTTATTGACATGGTAAACTACCAGTCTTGTTCACTGTAACACATACTTTTAAATTATCTGTTGTCATGGTTTAACCTGGCAGGCAGCTAAACACAACACAGCCGTTCACTTGCTCCCCCGCAGTGGGATGGGGGAAAGAGTTGGAAAAAAGGTAAAACTCATGGATCCAGATAAAGACAATTTAATAGGATAGAAAAGGAAGGGAAAATAATAATAATGATAAAAGAATACACAAAACAAGTTATGCACAATGCAATTGCTCACCACCCACTATCCAATGCCCAGCCAGTTCCCAAGCAGCGGCTGCATACCCCCCACCCCCCCCCAGCCAACTCCCCCTCCTCAGTTTTTTTGTTCAGCATGATGTCATATGGTATGGAATATCACTTTGGCCCATTTGGGTCAACTGTCCTGGCTGTGTCCCCTCCCAGCTTCTTGTGCACCTCCAGCGTCATTGCTGGCAGGGCAGTATGAGAAGCTGAAAAGTCCTTGACTTAGTGTAAGCACTGCTCAGCAACAACTAAAACATCAGTGTGTTATCAACATTATTCTCATCCTAAATCCAAAACACAGCACTATACCAGCTACTAGGAAGAAAATTAAGTCTATCCCAGCCGCAACCAGGACAATATCTGCCCTTATTCTGTACCATCTACATCATGCCCAGGTCCCACACTTTCCAATACATCCCAATTAATCACCACCACCTCTCCCATCTTTTGATATATACACAGAGATATCATTCCCTAAGTCTATGGGCCATCCCTCTAAAAGGTCTGTTGAGTTCATTTAGTCCACGACTTCAGGCTCCATCTGTCATAACAGTCCCTCAGGGCAGGAGAGGTGGTGTGTGGTGTGTGTGGTGTTGGATTGTTGCACGCTGAAGCCAGTTCTGGTTTCATCACCGCTGTGCTTGCCTGATTCTATCATCACCGCACTTTGCTCGGTTTCTTCAAAATTTGTTCTTCATTAATTTGGGTGATTCTTACTGTAATACCATTGATATGGCATGTAGCAACCATAAAAGTGATGACATACAGCATTACGTAGCAATTAACATCATAGGCTATTTTCACCAGAAATCAAATCCCCTTGAGGTACACATTGGACTTCCTCATCCTTCTGCATTACCCACGAAGTGCACCTAGGTCCTTGAACAAAAGCAATCCCACAGATGGGTTTGCCTTTGCCCAAGGCAGGACTAACCCAGACTGTCTTCCCCAGCATATTTTTTTATGTACACTACAGGGACTTTATCCCCTTCTACAGCACACAAAAGTTTTGATTGGGCAGGGCCAGCTCGACTGGCAGATCCCCTAGTGTTGACTAACCAGGTGTCCTTTGCTAAATGTGTATCCCAATATTTAAATGTCCCACCACCCATTGCTCTCAGTGGAGTCTTTTAACAGTCCATTGTATCATTCCATTTTCCCGGAGGCTGGTGCATGATAGGGGATGTGATATACCCACTCAATGCCGCACTCTTTGGTGCAGGTGTCTATGAGGTTGTTTCAGAAATGAGTCCCCTTGTCTGACTCAGTTCTTTCTGGGGCGCTGTGTCGCCATAGGACTTGCTTTTCAAGGCCCAGGATAGTGTTCCAAGAGGTGGCATGAGGCACGGGATATGTTTCCAGCCATCTGATAGTTGCTTCCACCATTGTAAGCCCATGGCGCTTGCATTGGCGGGTTCGTGGGAGTGTGACATAACCAATCTGCCAGGCCTCTCCATACTTATGTTTCAGCCATCGTTCTCCATACCAGAGAGGCTTTA
>WAAD01035260.1:37014-47576 GCA_013389945.1 Fregata magnificens
TGGTGTTCTGGAGAAGTGATCAAAATGAGTACCAGCTTTAGCTTCAAGCATTTTGCCAGTTACAAAACCAACGGTCTTCACACTGGAGCCACTAGAGGGCAATTTGAAGCACATAGGTAGCCTTACTGTCTACGTGGGCTGCCTAAGCTCCCACTTGAGACAACGGAGTTAGGTATCTGAGTAAACCTCTTTAGCTACAAAACTTTGCTTCCTTTTTTGAATAAGAATGTGTCTTACTTAGATCAACCTAACATAATAGTTAAGTATACCAGCTTATAATTGCACACAGATAAGCTGTTCACCCCTCTTTTTGAGAAGCAAACCAAAAGTTTTTGAACACTTTAGCAAAATTAGACTGAAAGGTAGATTTCCTACAGTCCCTTTTGTTACATAGGAGATTTTACTTACGAACAGTAAGCTGTGAATTTATATGTAAATAACTAGGTATAATGAATTCTCTTTTCTCCTGCTCTTGCTGTTCAATACAGGATTAACGTCTAAAAAGTCTGGAAGTCCTGGGAAAACAAATGTGTCTGTGAAAGATAGTTACTCACCAAAACCACTACCACCGGGCACAAAAGGCTTCCTTCCTTGGCGGACTGCAGAACGTGCACAGAGATGCAGGTGAGGTTTTCATAGTACAAGGGAAAATGTTAAAGCATAAAACCTGCATCATAAATGTAGTAGAGAGCAGTGTTAGTTTTTTAAAATACGTATTTGAAAGTTACACATAGAATTTCATATTGCATCTATAATTTTTTCTGTTTATATAAATTTTGAGGACGTTACATAAATTCTATTCCAGGAAGTTTTCAAAATACAAAAAAGATGTAATTTGATGGCCATAGGAATATCCAGGTGTAGCAAAAAAAACCCCACAACAAAACCCACCTTGCTTGTTTTTTTTCTTGTTACTAATGATTTATCAGACTTATCATAGTGGAAGTTGCAATTTAGTTTTCTAAGCTTGTGGTGTAGTTGATTTGGCATCCAGTTCAAGGTGCCTAGATGTTTTTTCCACCTCTTCTTTCTGCTCCATCTCCCCCAATGCCAACATAAATATTGTGACCATCTAAGCCCTGTGAAGTAAAATAAAAAAAAAAAAATTGTTACACATGGAAGCCGCAATATTATTACCACGCTTCCTTTTGAAACAGTTTTTGTTTTGGTTTTTTTATGTATTCCCAGAACCTTGGCCTCTCAAAATGGAGGCTATGTAAATATTTAAACAAAAAATTACTTAGTGCTCTATCATAACTATTTTTATTAAACCTGTTTTTCAAAATGCTGAATACCAAATTCTCCTGTTTACTTTAGTTCATAATAACTAACTAAGCAAGATGCCTACTGAAGATATTAACGTTAGCATCCAGTAATGTTGCTCTAATTCATTATTAAGTAGGAGTACTAATAGAACAAAATGAGGATGTAATGAGTGTTAAAGGAATACATGGCAGTGTCTGATGCTGTTTTTACTTACTGCTTCACCTGTCCTAGAATCCTGTGTTTGGAAATGGCAGTAGCAATGGTGACTATATAAACTTAACGTTTCTCAAAAGTGTTTTTTTCTAACTTTAGGGGGGGGCCAGTGGCTAGTACTGAAGAATTACCAGTGAAGATTCAGGTACTCTCTCTCACATGTAATAGTTTATTTAGTAGATGAATGCCTGAAAAAAGATGAAAGTATTCTCAACAGGATCTTATTGTCTAAAAGTTAAGACCAGAACATACTTTTAAAGTTTCTCTCTCATAGAAGTGCAAAATAATAGTTTACGTCAGTATTTGGTTGAAACTTCTTTGAGACTTAGTTTATTCCCATTTCTGTATCACTACCTTTCGGTTTCTTAGCCTTATGAGCAAGCAGGGTTTGAGTATGGGCACAATCCCTCCAGAGGCAATAAGGAGAATTAACAGCATTTTTCTCTGAAAGGTTCTCCTCCCCGCTTCCTCTCTTTCTTCCTTTTGCTTTTGGACTACATACTTGTGTTTGAACCGGTCTGTGAACTGCTCTAGTAAATATACCAGCAGGGGAAAAAAAATCGCCTCCTTCCTTCTCCTTCGCATCTCATGTCCATTTCCCCCCCACCCCACCCACCAGAGAAAAGCTGGAGAAGTGTGTTAGTGTGTACTAATGAATTAAATCGGCTGACAAAAGGGTCTGATGGCTGCTGAAGCCAGCACACTTATCCCCTGCTCTGGCATAGGCTTCCCATGGGCTGCAGTCCTTTGGGAAAACATGCTCCAGCACAGGCTGTCCACAGGCTCCTTCGGCCCATCCCTGTGCTCTGGCATGGGCTCTTCCCTGGGCTGGAGTGTGGGTATCAGCTCCACCATGGAGCGCCTTCTCCCCCCGGCCCCCCCCCCGAGCCTGGTGTTCCTGCTGCTCTTTCTCACTCTTTTTGTTCCCTCCTCTTCTGCCTTCTCTTGCCCTTTCCTAATACACTTTCCCTGAGGTGCCGCCACCTTGGCTGAGGGGCTCAGCTGTGCCCTGTGGGGGGGTTGGTTGGAGCCGGCTGGAACCGGCTGTGTCTGGCACGGGGCAGCCCTGGCCTCTCCACACAGGGGCTGCTGCTGTAGCCCGTGCTGCCAGCACCTTGCAACATATATCCAATATATGCATACGTATGGGGTTTTTTAATATTGTTTTATGCAATTTTATTTCAAAATTGCATAGCCAGACAATGTATATGCATTGCAAGGCATTCTGGGAAACAACTGCATTTACATTAAGCTTTTGGTATTATTTAATCTTTGATTTTTATTGTACAGTGTAATGCTGTGAGTGGGTGTGTTTTCCTTTTCTGATGTAATTAGACAGGTATTCCTGTGAAAGTGACAGTAGAAAGCGCTTCTACATCCGAAACCGAAGACACAGAAGATTTAGATGATGTTATCCATCATCCTGATTTGGCAAAGTCATTAGATAAGATTAACGTAACAAAGTATCAACAGTTGCAGGTAAGAAGCACATTCTGTGCCTTAAACTCCCAAAAGGCAAATTATATCAATTAAACCATGTTTTGTTCAGAAAATTATGGTTAAGCTAATAACCAGTCATGGAGCAGGACTTCTGAATAACTTTTAATTATCCTGCATTATGTCACACAGGCTTCCATTTCATAAGATGTGTGTCAAATATGCACTGGATTTCTAAACTCTGAATAGTTCTAATGGAGATGTGTACACTATAAGCACATTGTCAAATCAGGGCCGTAATAAGGAGGAACTTCACTTAATACAAACAGCTGCAATATGCATAATTTCTCTGTTCCAGTCTTGAATCATGGTTCAGAAGTCTTCTGATCAGTGTTATTGCCTGTAGTATTTCCTTCCAAGTATTTCCTTTATAAATGTAATTTAGTGTTATTTCTAAGAACTAAAATATTGTAATGATTGTTGTGTAAAATAATTTAAAAAATAACTGAAAGTGTTTTAAAGCTCCATCTTATAATTGAGCTTGGTAACAAACTTTTTTCATTTGCTTTTTATTATTCCCTCTACTTCTTTGATAGTTCTAAAAAAACTAGCAGTAGCAAGACTGACTGCTGCTGCAGTCTTGGCAGGGAATGTTCTTATAAAAGGAAGGGAAAACAAAAGGGTGTGTTTCAGTGGCTCCGTAATGCTGCTGAGGTAATCTAGCACTATTATAAAGTAACAACCTCATGCAGAATAACTGGGTTGTTTCTGAAGTCTTAGGATTTTAATTTTGTTTGGAGAATCCGCACTGCCTCCAAATGAATACTGCTAAAAGTAAGACCTATAGTCAGTCTGGTTTTAGTAGTGGTTGGCATAGAGCACCACACTAGGTGCATGAACTGTTGATGGGTATAAATAATAAAACCATATAGCTGTCTTTATGTAAGCAAAGCGAAGTTGAAACTTAACTTGTTGCAGATCTATATGTAATGGGAGAGCTAGGGTGGCTTAGAGTTGCTGTGGAAGGCAAAAGGACTGTACAAATACTGCATAACTAACTACCTGCCTTTTTTTTCAGCTGATGTATACTTTTTCTTTAGGCCTACCCCTTTTTCTCTCTAAAACTTTTGTTCAGGAAGATTTTCAAGGTTTTCATACGTTGCTGGGACTTAAAGTTGTATAGCGGCTTTCTTCTTTGTAGGTGATTTCATATTACTGTTCGTGTGCAATATGTTGATGTTGTGCTGTGCAGTGGCTTCAACATGCTCATCAAAAGCATTGTGTCTGGAATCACAGAATTCCATGTCATGTGCATATTGTGCCAAAAACTTCTATGCAGCAAGTATGGTGCTTTCAGGAAACACTTGATCTGTTTGTTTATTGGTGTTTGGAGAGGGAGGAATATTACTTCCAGGACACACTGCAGAGGCAGACTGTTTTGTGCTTTGGGGAAGGGTTGTCATATCGACCTATGTTGTCAATGTTACCTGTTGTATTATGTATAGAGCAACTGTAAGGAAGGGATCATTTGTGATTAATTTGAGCTTCCTGGGAGGTAGAACTAGAAATTTTAGGAACCTACCCCAAAACTGCTTCTAAATTTCCTGTGCTTGTAAAGGTCCAGGTTTTCCTGATTTTCTGAATTTGAAAACCAAAATACTTTTTCAGGCTGTGGCTGCGTATCTGACGGCACTGTTTAAGCAGTCTCCACCTGTTTCTGTGCTTCACCCATCCTTTTTGTTACATTGATGCAAAGCAGAGTTTCACATTATGGCAGAACCAAACTAATAACTTGTCACTGTTGAATTGTGAGGTCTATTTCCCCTCCGTCCCTTAGTGCTTTTCCATTTCTTGCTTCAGTCTTTTTCTCTCGTGTCTTTTTTCATGTTTATCTGATCATAAGGCAAGTTGATTCAACTTGCTGATGCAGAGTAGATGCATGTAGTTCAACGAGGAGAAGTGCAAAGTCCTGCACATTGGGAAGAACAACCCCATGCACCAATATATGCTGAGGGCAGACCATCTGGAAAGTAGCATTGCAGAAAAGGCCCTGGGGGTCATGCAGTCTGCCCTTGCAGCAAAGAAGGTGAATAGCACCCTGGACTACATTAGGAGGAGTGTTACCAGCAGGCTGAGAGAGGTGATCCTTCCCCTGTATTCGGTGCTGGTGAGGCCACACCTGGAGTACCGAGTCCAGTTCTGGGCTCCCCAGTACAGGAGAGACATCGGCATACTGGAGAGAGTTCGATGAAGAGCCACAAGGATGGTTAAGGGACTGGAGCATCTCTCCTATGAGGAAAGGGTGAGAGAGCTGGGACTGTTCAGCCTGGAGAAGAGAAGGCTCAAGGGGAGATCTTATTAATGTATATAAATACCTGACGGGAGGGTGCAAAGAGGACAGAACCAGGCTCTTTCAAGTGATGCCCAGGGACAGGACCAGAGGCAATGGGCACAAACTGAAACTCAGGAGGTTCCCTCTGAACATCAGGAAACACTTCAACTCTGAGGGTGACTGAGCACTGGCACAGTGTGGTGTGTTGACCCTGGCTGGACGCCAGGTACCATCAGGCTGCTCTATCACTCCCTTCCTCAGCAGGAGGGAGAGAAAATGAGATGGAAAAACAAAGCTCGCGGGTCAAGACAAAGGCAGTTTAATAAAACAAAGGCCACGTACGGAAACAAAAGGAAAAGGACAACAAAGATCCCCCTCCCCACCTCTCACCAGCAGGTGACATCCAGCCACCTCCTGCACGTGCCACGGCTACTCCCAAAGACAAAGACAAACGTCCCAAACAATGAATCCTGCCCCCCCCAGTTCTTCCTTTCTCCCAGGTTTTATTCCTGAGCGGATGTCACATGGTATGGAATAGCTCCGGTCAGCTGTCCCGGCCACCCCCCTCCCAAGATTCCGCCCACCCCCAGCCCACGTTGGGGGCAGGGAATGTTGGAGAGACAGCCTCGAGGCTGTGGCCCAGCAACAACCAAAACACTGGTGTCACCTCCAGTCACCAACACAAAGCACAGCAGGCTGCCACAGGGAAAACCAGCTCCACCTCAGCCAGACCCAGTACACACAGGTTGCCTCGGGAGGCTGTGGAGTCTCCCTCCTTGGAGATATTAAAAAAACATCTAGACACAGTCCTGGGCAGCTTGTTCTAGGTGGCCCTGCTTGAGAGGCGCTTGGACCAGGTGACCTCCAGCGGTCCCTTCCAACCTCAGCCATTCTGTGATTGTGTGATATTTTTGCAGGTTGGTTTTCAGCCATCTTAATGACTTACATTGGCTTATGTGATTGGGTGCATTCCAGAACTGGAGCACGGTAAGTGGCAGAAGTCTATGGCTGATAATGTGAGAGGGGAAATGGAGGACCCTTTTTATCTGCATTAATTGGGCTGAAGTACTGTCATTAAACAGCTTTTACTGCAGAGCTGCTTGAGTGGGGAGGTGACTTGAGGGACTGATCTAGCTGAAAAGTAATCCAGTGTATTTGGTGTAGCAGGCCTTGGCACAGCCTTTCAAAAAAGTGGACAACCAGCTGTGCTAGAACAATGATGGGATTGCAGAGTGGGAATAAACAGTAAGAGGTGGGAACTCCTTAAACTGCCACTGTGCCAAAAAAGCTCTCCAAACATTACTAAATGACCAGACTTTCACTTTAGTATGCAAGTCCTTGAGAACTTCTCTGCATCCTTCTGCTCAAAAAGGGCTTTAAGCACACTACGTAATGAAATGATATTAGTTGTGTTTTTCATTTTTTAAAAAAATCCCTTGGCTAATGAAAAGCTTAATTTGTGCTTGAATGAAAAATAAGAACTGATAAACATTCTTTCCTTCCACTAGAGGGAATCTGAAATGTCAGAATTGCCTCTGATGAAGAATGTAGTTGAGGAAACTTCCAGATTTTGAAATTTTAACTAAGGATATAAATGGTGAACTTCACCCTTGGTATAGTTAGTGGGGTGACTCTTTCTACACATTAATACTATGTGAATTACGTAGAAGTAGAGATTGCACTATAACTCCTTTTTAAAAATAAGGACAACAATGTAATCAAGTAGAAAAATGTAGCTAATTAGTTACTAAAGTTTTTTTATATTTTTAGTTTTTAAACTTCAGTTTTATACTTCTGTCTAATGTTGAGTAGTCATATTGCACACAGTAATTCTGAGGGCTACAGATATATTTGCTATTCAACTTCATCTTAAAGGCTGTCAGTGCTGTCTTTCTGGACTACACTACTGGAAGGGTCAGTCTTGTCGCTTGGATGTACATTTAGCTCTCTGATGTATTTTAATTTTTTTTTTCTGCACAAAGGCTAGAGGATTGTGTAAGCTAGTGAATATCTCAAAAGCAAATCAAAGAATAAAGCATACATATACTTGTAATTTAATGGTGATAAATACATTTGCACAGGTACAAGGCATCTTCCTTTAAATGTAGGCTTCTGATACTGCTTATGAGGAGGCATAGCTGCAGTGTTTGTCAATTTTTTTGTGAAGTCAGCCCATATTGTGTACATCTACAGTGTGATAAATCAAGCTTAAACAAAACTACAAAACCTCCAGATTTCTGTTTAAAAAAAGCTTGATACTTTACCTATTTTCTAAGCCTCTGCCTTTTGAAAATACAAACTAGCAATTTGAAGAAAAAGGTCAGTGCTGTCACCTTTAGAATTGTCTAAAATCTGTCCACAACAAAAATACTATAGAACCAAGGTTTCTAAAGTAGAGTTGCTTGCCAAAAAAACCTACACCCTAGAAACTTTAAAATACGTATATACGTACGTGCGCACACACTATAAATGGAACTGTAAGAATTCTTC
This sequence comes from Fregata magnificens, assembly GCA_013389945.1. Lineage (NCBI taxonomy): Eukaryota > Metazoa > Chordata > Aves > Suliformes > Fregatidae > Fregata > Fregata magnificens. Next base: position 44,753 of record WAAD01035260.1, read on the forward strand.
AAGTCTGTGGTACCTGTGACTGATCTTCAAAGCTAGGTTACAGGATTCCAGCCTACATGTCAAGTTGTGAATTGTAGAACATTATAGTCACTGCTTTCTGTGCTGTGCTTCTGTATTTATAAAAGGATTTCTAGCTCCTATTATTTCCGCACATCCTGAGGTAGATTGCAGCAAGATTGTGGTATTTGTTGAGGATTCTCCTTAGAGATTTCCCCCTCACTCCATGCCTGGAGGCGATTTTGTTACATCATGGCAGTTAGATACTGTTAAATCTCTTCCCAAATACTGTCTTTGAAATGTGGTTTTCTTATACCTTCTGACCTCTGAGAGTCTTTCTCATCTGTTCAGGTGATAAAGATATGATTAGCTTTCTAGTTCCAGGGTTAGCTTGGTTGATGCTAGTCTAGGGATCTTAAGAGTGGGCTTCACTGGGCAGTAGTGACAGACCCATAATCTTCACTCTGAGTGGTTGTCACTGGGAGGGCTGTATCTAGAATACTTTAGAACCTGCATCTTTGATTCAGATGCAAAAGTCCCTCGCATCCTACAAGTCCTGAGGGGACCTCTTTGCATTTGTAGAAGGATTATTTTTACTATGGATTCTGTTGCACACCAGTCTTCTCAGTTGATTGCTTGTATGAAGTGCAGTAATATGCTCTTGAATAAGCTTTTGATAGTAAACAAAGGATTTCAGTACTATTTGGATCTTTGCTCCTCTAGAACTGATTGATAAGGTGTGTACAAAAAGCACTGTCCTAGCTTACATATATGTGCCTGTATACAAGGCGTATAGAGAAATGAAGAAGCTTTGTATACTGTTAATTCATACAGGTTACCCTCTCAAAAAGCTTGGTAGTTTTAACAGTTTTCACCTTTGGAACCAGAAAACTGTTAAGGCATGTGTCATGGTTTAACCCCAGCCAGCAACTGAGCACCACATAGCTGCTCGTTCACTCCTGCATGGTGGGATGGGGAGAGAATCAGAAGGGTAAAAGTGAGAAAACTCGTGGGTTGAGATAAGGACAGTTTAATAGGGAAAGCAAAAGCCTTGCACACAAGTAAAGCAAACCAAGAAATTCATTTACTACTTCCCATCGGCAGGCAGGTGTTCAGCCATCTCCAGGAAAGCAGGGCTCCATCATGCGTAACCATTACTTGGGAAGACAAAGGCCACCAGTCCAAAGGTCCCCCCTTCCTTCTTCTTCCCCCAGCTTTATACGCTAAGCATAACGTCATGTGGTATGGAATATCCCTCTGGTCAGTTGGGGTCAGCTGTCCCAGCTGTGTCTCCTCCCAACTTCTTGTGCACCCCCAGCCNGTGATACAAGAAAATGCGGTGATTGCTTATCAAATCCTGACTACTGTTCACTGAAACTGAGAGATTCACTACTTGGAACTAAAAGTTAAAATACAAGTGTAGACATCTCATGAATAAGACTAGAATACATTTGTTAGGCGTTTGGTTTTGTTGTTGTTAATTCAACACGAAGCTGCTTAACTCAAAGAGCTTGGGATTGTGAAAAACTTACTTTTTCTGCTGAAGAACTAAGTGAAGCCAATTGGAAACAGTAGAGTTCCTACAGGTCAGAATTTTTTATTCCTACTGCTGTAATAAGGAATAAAATCCTGGATGAAGAATACATTCTGAAAATCTAGGTATGGCTACTAAGGATTTTTTTTAGAGCCCAATTTGAGCTTTTGATGAGGTAGACATATTTAGTTAAAAATGAGGTTTGAAAAGGTGAAGGGGAAGAAGAGGAAGTAGAGAAGAACATACATTCCTGATGGTAATGTCATAGGCCCAAAAGATTTGTGCTATAATCTCATGTTATCTATTGCTATATTGCAAATCTGTTAAGTGAATCACACTTATTTCCACTTTCCTGTGTTAATTTTTTGCATCCTAGAGTTATGTACTGGTAGACCTCTGTCATGTATTTTTGTAGAAGATACATTATTGCTTGGAATGCTGTGTGCTAGTTGTTAGTCGGACCTGTTGAGTTTTTGTGTAATATTGCACGTTGATCTGACATTTTGAGATAAATTTCATGACAGTTTATCTGTGTTGTGATAGTTGGAGCTGGAAGAATGCATGGAAAAATTAAAGGAAGAACAAAGAGCCAGAGTAAAGGCTGAGGAACGGATAATGGAGGTAATGATACTTAACTGTTAATCGTCTTTACTTTTAAAGGAGGCACCAACCAAACTATCCACTTGCTTAGTTAGGAGTAATTATCAATGACCTCTAATGTAGTAGCTTCCAGAGTTTCAGTTCAAAGTCACATGGATCATTTACTAGCCTAAGGGCAATGATGAAATCTGCATTTAGTAATGTGTGTTTGTTCTCCTGATCCTCTTCCAGAGCCTTGAACTCCACGTCAAGCTACTCTTTCAATGTGTTTCATTCATTTGGTGTAGTACGTATGATCTGGGGCATCCTGATGTTTGTTTTTCTTGAGAAAGTGATTAAATCTGTTTGCAATTTGCAGCAGATGGATAGTCCTTTGAGGTCTCCCACCTTCTTTATCATGACTTGTTCTGAAAAGCTGTTTGTTGCAAATGTTGTTTAATTTGGCGTATTCTGTACCTTTGATTTTTAACTTTTGTTTCTGCAGGCAATAAAAATGTCGGATGGTTTTCTGCATAGTGTGTTGGCCATAGCTGTCAGTTGTTGCGAAACATAGTTTCACGTTATGACAGAACCGAACTAACAACTTGTCGCAGTTAAATTGTGAGGTCTATTTCCCCTCCATCCATTGTTGCTGACCTAAAAACATCCTTTTGTGATGCAAAAGCAGAATTTCGTGTAATACAGTTGAGTGTA
>WAAD01035261.1:1053-52297 GCA_013389945.1 Fregata magnificens
GAACGAGAAAAATGGCCAGTGCTCTATCTCTATACTGATTCCTGGATGGTGGCAAATGCCCTGTGGGGGTGGCTACAGCAATGGAAGCAGAACAACTGGCAATGCAGAGGTAAACCCATCTGGGCTGCTGCATTGTGGCAAGATATTGCCGCCCAGGTAGAAAACCTGGTTGTAAAAGTACATCATGTAGATGCTCACGTATCCAAGAGTCAGGCCACTGAAGAACATCAAAACAACCAGCAGGTGGATCAGGCTGCTAAGACTGAAGTGGCTCAGGTGGATCTGGACTGGCAACAAAAGGGTGAATTATTTATACCTTGGTGGGCCCATGACACCTCAGGCCATCAAGGAAGAGATGCAACATATAGATGGGTTCGTGACTGAGGGGTGGACTTGACCATGGACACTATTGCACAGGTCATCTATGAATGTGAAACATGTGCTGCAATCAAACAAGCCAAGTGGTTAAAGCCTCTCTGATATGGAGGACAATGGCTGAAATATAAATATGGGAAGGCCTGGTAGATTGATTACATCACACTCCCAATAAACCGCCAAGGCCAGTGTCATGTACTCACTATGGTGTAAGTAACCACTAGATGGATGGAAACATAACCCATGCCCCATACCCCTGCCCGAAATGCTATCCTGGGCCTTGAAAAACAAGTCCTATGGTGACATGGCATTCCAGAAAGAATTGAGTCAGAAAATATGACTCATTTCCGAAACAACCTCATAGACAGGTGGGCCAAAGAGCATGGCATTGAGTGGGTATATCACATCCCCTGTCATGCACCAGCCTCTGGAAAAATCGAACGATACAATGGACTGTTAAAGACTACACTAAGAGCAATGGGTGGTGGGACATTTAAACATTGGGATACACATTTAGCAAAAGCCACCTGGTTAGTCAACACTAGAGGATCTGCCAATCGAGCAGGCCCTGCCCAATCAAAACTCTTATGCACTGTGGAGGGAGATGAAGTCCCTGTAGTGCACATAAAAAATATGCTGGGGAAAAACGTCTGGGTTATTCCTGCCTCAAGCAAAGGCAAACCCATTCGTGGAATTGCTTTCGCTCAAGGACCTGGGTACACTTGGTGGGTGATGTGGGAGGATGGGGAAATCCGATGCCTACCTCAAGAGGATTTGACTTTGGGCAAAAATAGCCAATGAACTGAATGGCATAATGTTAATTGTTATATAATATTGTATGTCATCATTGTTATGTCTACTATATGTCATATCAATGGTATTATAACAAGAATCACCCCAATTAATGGAGAATGAACTTTGATGAAAACCAAACAAAATGCAGTGGTGATGGAACCAGAACTGGCTTCAACAGGCAACAATCCAACACCACACATTACCTCTCCTGTTCTGAAAGACTGTTATGACAAATGGAACCCAGAGTCATGGACTGAATGAATTCAGTGGACATTTTGTGGATATTTATGGACATTTTACAGACATTTTACAGGGGTGGTCCATAGACTAAGGGAATGCAAAAAGAACTAGAGTCTTTGAGACAAAGAGAAAAATCACAAACAAAAGAGTGAGCGCAACAGGTGACGTGATTCTCTCACCTTGTAGTTAGAGCATAGGGGGAAAAAAAAAGGGACCAATCCATTTGTAGCTTGCTCCTAGGATTGTTCTTTGGTCTTTGTTGCGGTGGCCAGGACCCTGAACTCTGCCCTTTTGTATCAGTTTCTTAACAGTATACAGTAACCCTTAGGTGTTCTTTTTTCTTCTTTTTTCTCCCCAACTTAAGAAGTTGTTATTGTAGTAGTAGTCATAGTAGTAGTATACAATAGCATAATTTCAAAGAGATAAATGAAAAATTACCATCTTCACACCACACCTTTCTCAAAATAGGATACTCAGTAAGCTAATAATTAAGGCACTGCACTTTTGACCTGCTACATGAGAGGAAACTGAATCTCTACCTCATACATTTTAAAAGTGCTTTACCCATAAGACTGTTACATTCCAGAATGACACTGTAAGAAGATGGGGGTAATTTCAATGACATTTTGTGGAGAAATGAATCTTGTTAGGGGACAAAGGCATAACTTGAGAAAGCCTTCCTAATTAAGCCCTTCAGCGGCTTTACACTTAATTCCTGCATCCAAATAAAGCATTAGAATATGGTGTGAAATAACTTAGCATTATCAAAATGGAGCAAATCAGGGTATGAGAGTGCAGAGGTGCAGAGACAGAACTCTGTGCCTGCAGAAAACTCAACTGCAAAAGAAATGTAATGGGCAACACTAGGGTTTTTAATTGTAGCATAGTCTCAGATCTATGATACAACTGTAGTGCTAATAAAAGAGGCACATACACTGCTCCCTGGCCTTGAAGCCAAATGGCACTGCTTCACACCCTCTGCAAGCAGGGCTAACCCACTGTAAAAAACCTGACTTGGGAAAAGCTAGTTGGTAAGATTCAGAACAGAGACAGGGAGTACCCTAAGGGTGAAGTTGTGCAGATGACTGGGATCCAGTGCTTGAATATTCTTTCTCCTTTCTTTCGTTTAGCTGTGTAGATATACCCATCAATACCTAAATCATGGTTTAGTACGTATGTGTGGGTAGTTTTGTATATACCCCAAAGACCTGTTTCTTCACTGCCCTGTGTAACTCATAAGCCATGAGCTTTACTGCAGATTTTGGTCTACTGCAACTTTCCCTGCCTAACTTGATTGCTTGGTTAACAGTGCAGGGGCTTGTTCTTTGAGCTTTAAAATGACTTTGTTCTGGTCTCGGTATGCTGGGTCCAGTTACATGAAGCATGGTTTCTTAGGACTACACAGTCAAGAAAACAAATTCCACCTGATTTAGATTAAGGAAGTGTGTGGGGATATCTAATTATTTAATATCATATCTTTGGTGTATTAGGCATGTTAATCAGGAAGTTCTTTTCCTACTGCTGTATATTTCTGTGAAAAACTGGGATAAAGCGCAGCCTTTCTCATCCAGTCAAACTTTCTATAGTTTTAAGTGCCTATGTAGGATAAAATGTGGTGGAAATTTAGCCCCCAAATGTCTAGTACATAAAATAGATGCCTGTTTAGTCAGTACTTTTCCTTCCTTATGTTCTCTTTTAGTGATTCATACGCCTTCTAATGCTTGAAGCACCGGAATAAACAAATATCTTGCAGTTGCTGTTTTCTCTATCAGAGTCACAGTTAGTGTTGTTCTCTTTCCTTAAAGAACACACACAAAGAAGTATACTGCTAAAATTTGCTAGTAATTCCCACAGAGTCTGTTAGTAGTTGCACATACAAGAAAACACTTTTTTTTTTTTTTTTACTATGAGAGTGGTCAAACGCTGGAACAGGTTTCCTAGAAAGGTTGTGCAGTCTCCATCCTTGGAGATATTCAAAAGCCATCGGGACATAGCTCTAGGTGGCCCTGCTTAAGCAGGGAAGATGGACCAGATGACCTCCAGAGGTCCCTTCCAACCTCAGCCGTTCTGTTATTCAGGGATTCTGTAAATTTAGGTGTTTTGTCTATGTCCCTAGGTTGTATCAGATATGTGTGTGTTTAATTATGTTGTCTTCTGTGCAATGCTTTATATTTATTGATACTTTTTTGTTGTTTTTAATTATTTTTGCCACAAGATTAGTCTTAAGTTTTCACAGGTTCCTGTCTCTAGTTCTGTTACACAAGGAAAGATGTCTTCTGTGTATTCGTATTGGCTACTATTTTTTATGTCTGATCTAACTTCATATATTGTCATACTAAGACCTCACAATGAAACTTTTTAAAAAAATCTCCAGATATGTTTTTTTGGGGAATCACTGTGGGTTTTTTTTCATTTCATCAACAATTCATTCTCTAAAATAAAACCTGGAGGTGCTGGCTTTGTGGTTTTTTATTTTAGAATATTTAACTTACTTAGAAAGATTGTAACATCATTTACTTTTTTCCCCTTGTTATCCTACAGATGAGGGGTGGGTTTTTTTAGACAGTGGTTGTATTCTGCTGTCATGCAAACCTGCTATTTCAGGTCATTCTCCTGTTTTGCTTCTTGTGTTGTGAAACTGAGGAAGTTGTGGTACAGGAATTTGTCTTTCATATAGTTGAGTAACTGTAAGGTCCTGGGATGGAGTTGTCCAGTGCTTCAGTTACAGGCTTGTTAAAAATTTGGGGTTTAGAGGTTTCTGATCTTCTATAACTATTACTGTGTATATACACACACCTGCAGATGCCTGCGTTTACAGACATACATACACTTATGTCCAAAACCCGTCGGCATTGTAACATAATATGTTTTTCTGTGTGAAAATAGGTTTGTTAACAATCGACCTTGATACATATACAAGCAGGGAAGCAGACAGCATGAAGACACTGGCCCGTATGTAAGTATCTAATACTATGTGCAATGTGGTAAGGCTTCTGAGAGGTCTGAAAGAAGCTGTGACACAGGACCAAAATCAGAGTACCAGCTGTAGGTGAAACAGGATACTACAAGGTGTTTGTAGGGAAAACTCAATTCAGTTCACATTTTATGAAAGAAAAATAATCAATAAAAATGTTGGTTCACTTTGCCCTAGTTATTTAATTAAAAATATCTCATGTTCAGCAAGCTGTTAAGAACTCCTAGACAAGATTCCAAAGCAATGTTTGGAACCACAGATGATCTTCCTTACTGAAGCATCTGCTCCTATGGCGAGAATCGTCATGCAACTTTAGACATCTAAGACAACTCAGATGCTTAGACAGAGTCTTCTACTGTAATTTGAAAGGTCCTGAGATATCCAGCACAGGAGTGGCTCATAATAAAATAGTTCTATGTGGTCCCAGACCTTTCTGGAATAGCATGTGGAGGCCAAGAGAAATATCCTTGGGTGCCTTTGATGACTGCACACCTATGTGTAAGGAAGCTCAACTTTGTCCTTAGGAGGCATCTATAACAGGTAGAGTACCTGTAGAGAACGATTCAATTCACCAAAAGATGTTTTTCAGTGTTTGAAATAAATAAGATGAATGGCATCATGAATGCATTTCCCATGGAAATCCTTATGGTCCCAGGAAGAGTAGACTATAATTTTCTATAGTATTGTTTGCTTAAAGTTTGAAGGTATACGGAGAAATGAAAGTATCTATTATGGACTCTTTCATAAAAATGTGTAGGAGTAACATATATAAACTCTGTCACCTATGACGATAAAGGAGATTTTTCATTTTCCTTTTTATTTGTTACCCTTCTTTGACAAAAGGGGACATTTCACCTCCAGTTTTGGCCTTATTTTCAGTGACAGTCATCACAGAAGATACTGCGTTTACACGGATTTGGAAAGCATGTTGATTCTCAAATATTCCAGTAGACATTTGGTTGGATCAAATTTTCAATGTCCACAGAGGAGATGTTCACATATGAGCTTCCCACTTGTACTGTTTCATAATTAGTTATAGAAATAGTCATTCCTGGGGTGCAATTTGATTTCATATTAAGACAGGTATATGTAGAAGGACCATAGAAGACTTGTTCAGATGTGAATGTGTGCATTAAGCACATCTAAAACAAGTTAGATATGTTATACCTGTTATGCCTTTAAACATATCAGAATGATTTTTTCCAGCCTCTGAGCTACTCTCAAGTTTGTTGTTTTCTGTGTTGTTTGGGTTTTTTAAAAAAATTTCACAGCTGTTCAGATTTTTTTTATGATGTAGAATGATTGTAAGATATCACAGTGCCATTATTGGTGCTGCTGGTATGGCTATTTAATAGAAAACCTGAGTTTGACATTTTCCTTGTACATACCTGAGTTGTGTTAGGCATGTTATGACACTTATATATGTCTTTTTTGGCAGGGGGAGTGTGCACTGGTTTCCTCACAGGAGCTTGTACTCACTGGACTTCTCTTTTTTGTCTGTGTGGCTTGCTTGAGTGAAATGGCTTGTTTTGTGGTATTTTGTACATTATTCTTTCAATGTTCTTTTGCACAACTTAATATAAACCTATTGCAAACCTATAGCTGTAGCTTTTCCTTGTAATTTCTTTTTCAGCAATTTATCTGAATGAATGCTTAGCTTTTCACCCTTACCCCTACTTGTGGACATCAGATTGTTGGCAACAACACTATTCTTCCTTGGGAATGCAGTTAATTTGGTCTACTGGGCATTTTATCTTCCTTTTAAATGTCTTCTGTGCACTAACTATAGTAATCTCTTATTCTCAAGTTCACTTGTTCTAGTTAAGCCCTTAACTTCAGTATATAATGCCCTTTGGAAAACAAGACATGTTTTGGTTAATATCTGCATCACCCATTCATCTGTTCCTCAGCAGTTCATGCTTTTTTGCAATATTTTTAATGGACCGTATTTGATTTCTAAACCAGTCCTTTCATAGTGCCCTCATACTATTTCCCCCTTTATTTGTTTAATTGAACTTGTCATTAACGATCCATGATCTGTAGATAAATCTTGCCTTTTTACCTGACATTTATATTAGAAAATTAGTATTCTTCTATTTTTTCATTAAACTTGTGAAAGTCAAGAGCCCTTCTGAGCCAGGATGCAGGTACACATGCCAGTAAGTCTTCCCTGTATTTTGAAGCAAGATCTAGATGTATAGTACCTGTTCTTGCACTCTGGCTTCTACAGAAAAGAAACTCAGGTATGCTGGCTGGCAAAGCCCCATGACACCTTCTAACAAGTCTCTCCTCTAGAGTTAAAGACAGTAGGGTACACTTCAGAGTGAACCAGTTGAACACTTCACATAGACATGTAGTTGTGCCATCTTCTAGACATTACCTCTAAGCACAGGAAAGCTTCTTGGTTCAAAATCAGTGCAAAGCATACATTCACATTATTCTGTGTGAAATCTGTACACAGGTTCACATTGTTTGTGTTTTATTTCAGAGAATGGTCTTTATGCTTGAAGATCCCCAGAAGAAAAACACTTTATCAAGAAACTCAAACACCATTTTCTCCAGTAATTTTGAGCTTAGTAAGAAAATCCAAAGTAAGCAAGACTCATTTTCACAATCAGTGTCTCTTCTTGCCTTAAGTGACTGCAGAGATGTGTATGCTTACATATTTGGCTTGTAACCTATAAGACAAAACCCAATTGTAAAAGAGTCAAATTGTTTTTGTTTTTTTTTTTTGGTAATACCATTTATTTGGTTACCTAAATATAGGCACCCGATGCAATTTTATGTCCAGTGGTATCTGTGATGTTTGCAAAGAACTAACAACACCCTACTACATAGTCAGTTGGACACTACTTAGAGACACTACAGCATGTATGATTTGGGACCCAGCTTGTACTCCAAATGGAATTGAAATTCCAAAATAAGACACAGAAATTCAGGTGCCTTCTTAAGTGTATATTCTCAATAAAGCCACAGAGTAATTCAAAAGATCAACTACTATGAGTCTTATTTAGTAGCCAAAACATTAATGTCTACCAGTATTTGATTTTAAATGGAAGCTTAGGTGACCACCTTTATATAGGTATGCAGATGTATGTGACTGAACTGTCAACTGAACCTCACCCCACTTCATCAGACAAGGATAAATCCCTTTTTTTTTTCATAGCTGCCCATTTTTTGTAAAAAAAAAGTAGCATCACTGTAACAAAACTACTTTTGCAGACTAGAGACATTTCCATGTCAAATGTTTCTTTTTGAAGAATCAAGACATATTGCCCTTTTTATAGGTGGGGAAAGAGGAAGGAAGTTAAATAAAAAACTGCCAAAAAGTAAATAATCAATGTAATCATTCATCTATTTTTTTTCCCCTGCTAGGATAATATCTAAATTCAGAGACAAAAACACTGAGAAAACATTGCAGAATATAAATAAGTGGATAAATAAATAAATATAAGCTCACTGAATGTAAATGGCAATGTTTTAAAACTTGGTGAATTACTTTGGCAGTCCTCCAGAAAATTGCAAAACTAGACAAAAGCGAGCATTAAACCTTGAATTTGAAAGTTGGCTTTTGTTCCACTAAAGTTTTCAGATTTTATGAAGCCACTATTTTGGGGTATTCGACCTATTTTTTTGTTTCTTATTATCTTACTTTTACTGACAAATTTATTTTTTTAGACATGCTATTTGTTTTCTCTCATTCTATGTTTAAAACATTGAAAAGAATACTAAGTATTAAGAACATACAGGCTAATTGTTTCTGAAATTATCTTCCCTCAGAAGTCTCCATTCTTTTCTTAAGAAATGTATAGAATCATAGAATCATGAAAGTTGGAAGAGACCTCTAAGATTGTCAAGTCCAACCGTCAACCCAACACCACCATGCCTCCTAAACCATGTCTACACGTTTTTTGAACACCTCCAGGGATGGTGACTCCACCACCTCTCTGGGCAGCCTGTTCCAATGCCTAACCACTCTTTCGGTAAAGATATTTTTCCTGATATCCAATCTAAACCTCCTCTGATGCAACTTGAGGCCACTTCCTCTTGTCCTATCACTAGTTACTTGGGAGAAGAGTCCAAGACCCACCTCACTACAACCTCCTTTCAGGTAGTTGTAGAGAGCGATAAGGTCTCCCCTCAGCCTCCTCTTCTCCAAACTAAACAATCCCAGTTCCCTCAGCCGCTCCTCAGAAGACTTGTTCTCCAGACCCTTCTTTACCAGCTTTGTTGCCCTTCTCTGGACACGCTCTAGCACCTCAACGTCCTTCTTGTAGTGAGGGGCCCAAAACTGAACACAGTGTTTGAGGTGAAGCCTCACCAGTGCCGAGTACAGGGGCACGATCACTTCCCTACTCCTGCTGGTCACACTATTCCTGATACAAGCCAGGATGCTATTAGCCTTGTTGGCTACCTGGGCACACTGCTGGCTCATGTTCAGCTGGCTGTCGACCAGCACCCCCAGGTCCTTTTCTGCCAGGCAACTTTCCAGCCACTCTTCCCCAGGCCTGTAGCGTTGCATGGGGTTGTTGTGACCAAAGTGCAGGACCCAGCACGTGGGCTTATGAACCCCATACAATTGGCCTCGGCCCATCGATCCAGCCTATCCAGATCCCTCTGCAGGGCCTTCCTTCCCTCAAGCAGATCAACACTCCCACACAACTTGGTGTCATCTGCAAACTTGCCGAGGGTGCACTCAGTCCCCTCATCCAGATCATTGATGAAGACATTGAACAAAACCAGCCCCAAAACTGAGCCCTGGGGAACACCGCTTGTGACCGGCCACCAACTGGATTTCACTCCATTCACCACCACTCTCTGGGCTTGGCCATCCAGCCAGGTTTTTACCTAGCAAAGAGTACACCTGTCTAAGCCATGAGCCGCCAGCTTCTCTAGGAGCATGCTGTGGGAGACGGTGTCAAAGGCCTTACTAAAGTCCAGGTAGACAACATACACAGCGTTGCCCTCATCCACTAGGTGGGTCACCCGGTCATAGAAGGAGATCAGGTTGGTCAGGCAGGACCTGCCTTTCATGAACCCATGCTGGCTGGGCCTGATCACCTGGTTGTCCTGTGCATGCCTGGTGAGCGCACTCGAGATGAACCGCTCCATAATCTTCCCCAGCACCGAGGTCAGGCTGACTGGCCTGTAGTTCCCTGGCTCCTCCTTCCGGCCCTTCTTGTAGATGGGCGTCACATTTGCTAACTTCTAGTCATCCGGGACCTCCCCCGTTGACCAGGACTGCTGATAAATGATGAAGAGCGGTTTGGCAAGCTCCTCCACCAGCTCCCTCAGTACTCTCAGGTGGAGAGTATTCCATTTTTATTCTACCTTTTACACCACTTCTTTCAAACCCTGAGTGTGTCTGGAGTTTTCACCCCAATAGCCAATATCTCCTTTACTTGACTATAGTGTTTCAGTAGTGACCATGAGATTTTTCTTGTATATTAATTTTTACCTGGCTGCTACATTTGAATGCTTTAGAGCTGACAATAATGACATGCCTTAAAATATTTTGTGACAGTCTTTTGGAAAATGCCAGAATCAATTAAAGATATTTTCCATACTGTCCAGTCTGTGGTCTTCTGTGGTCTTCGGTGGTCCCTAGTGGTTGTAGAGGGGCATCTTTTTGGTGTCCTTTCCATGAACCCTGCATCCTTTCTTCCATATATGGTCCAAGGTTGGCACAACATTCATCTGGTCTCTGTGTTTTGGTAAGAGGTGTTAGTTTCAACCAGTTCCTTGGTGCTTATCCAGATACAGGCATCTCTTCGTTCCCATTATTTATGTCTAGCACAGGATATGCGCTCACAAGTAACCTTCAAATAACAGTGTTATTTGAGATGAATAGTTTTCTTATCTGAAACTATTTCACAACAATTAAAGCTAGCACCTTTTTCTCACTGGAAAATTTTCCAGATGTCAGTTATAAGCTACAGACCAGACCTTTCAAAGAGTGTACAAATCTTACATTCTGTATCAGTTCCAGCAGAACATAATCCTTCCAGACAAGAAATCTGTTACTTTCTTGAAAACAGTAATTATGACAATATGCATTAAAAATAGGCAACATTGAAATGTATGGATCTATTAAAGATATATTTATTTATTTATTTATTATGAAGATACCGTATTGTTGCAGCTTGCAAAACATTGTAATCTACATTTTAGGAATTTACAGAGCCATTTGATCATTTAATGCTAGTGACAGAATTTCAAAAGGTATTCAAGAAAATAGAGAATATTAGTCTATAACAGACTGGTGTAACTAGATACACACAGCCAAGATCCACCAAATTTTGACACTGATTTCAGCCAGGGTAGTTTCCTACCACTAAATTCCAGTTTTTATTTCTGATGAACTTTCTGTGACTCAATATTTTAAACAAAAATTATTCCAGAGATACAAATGTCAATTAAGCTCCCCAACTCCCTCAAAAATCTATGAGCTGCTAACTTTCTCTGATGATCTACTATTAATATGGAATGAAGACTGATGGGTTTCAGATAAATATTTCTCTAACTTACTCAGTTAGAACTCTTGGCACAGAGAGAGCACCACAAACAAAATGTAAAGCTAAAGTTAGAAAGAGACTAGGCATTGTGATGCTTCGTAATGTATTCATTGACCGAAAGTGAGAATATTCATTACAATAACAGAATTCACAGTGCTGAATTAAGCTTCTAAAATTTTTTGATAGATTACATGGGAGAATTATATGCCAAAGAGTAGGGTAAAAATAAGCTTGTAATCCAATGGGAAGTGCTGGAGGGAAGTATGTCTGAAAGTGTATCACTCTTGGACTTATGTACCTCACTTCTGGTTGCAGTTAGCTGGCTGCATGAAGTTGGGACCCATGCTACACATAGTTCATATATTTCCTGTAGGAAAAAAAAAAACACCTCAATGCCATTTATAGTCTGGGAGTTTGTAAATCATCTCATATTTGACAGAAGAGTTCTCTCCTCCTTGCAGAACTGAGCCTTTTGTAGTGGGTTGACCTGGGCTGGCTGCCAGATGCCCACCAAGCCACTCTATCACTGTCTCTTCAGGAAGACAGGGGAAGAAAATACGATGAAAATTTCATGGCTCAAGATAATGACAAGGAGATCACTCACCAATTAACATCATGGGAAAAACAGATACAACTTGGGGAATATTTATCTAATTTATTGCCAATTAATAACAGAGTAGGATAGTGAGAAATAAAAACAAAACTAAAAACACGTTCTCCCCACCCCTCTCTTCTTCCCAGGCTCAACTTCACTCCTGTCTCTTCAATCTCCCTGCACCACGAGTGGCACAGAGGGATGGGGAATGGGGGTTACTGTCAGGTCGTAACATTTTGTCTCTGCTGCTCCTTCCTCCTCACACTGTTCCCCTGCTCCAGCGTGGGGTCCCTCCCACAGGACACAGCCCTTCACAAACTGCTCCAAAGTGGGTCCTCCCCACAAGCTGCATTCTTCAAGAACTGCTCCAGCATGGGTCCTTTCCACAGGGTAGAGTCCTTCAGTAATGGACTGTTCCAGCTTGGGTCCCCACGGGGTCACAGGTCCTTCCAAGTAAACCTGCTCCAGTGTGGGCTCTCCACAGGCTGCACCTGCCTTCAGGACATATCTACTTACTGTAGCCCATGGGGTCCTCCATGGGCTGCAGCGTGGATATCTGCTCCACTGTGGTCCTCCATGGGCTACAGGGGGACAACCTGCATCACCATTGTCTTCTCCATGGGCTGCAAGGGAATCTCTGCTTCAGCACCCGGAGCACCTCCTCCCCGTCTTCTTCACTGACTTTGGTGTCTGTACAGTTGCGTCTCTCACATTTTCTTACTCCTCTCTCTCCCAGCTGCTGCACAGCCTTTTTATGTCCTTTCTTAAATATGTTACCACAGAGGTGCCACCAGCATCGCTGATGGGCTCAGCTTTGGCCAGCCACGGGTCCGTCTTGGAGATGGTTGAAACTGGCTCTGTCCTACATGGGGGAAGCTTCTGGTGTCTTCTCACAGAAGCCACACCTGCAGCAAAAATGCCAGATGAGAGAAAAGTCTGTCTCTGTGGCCTGACAGTAAACATAGTTATCCAAAATGGGAATGCCTTAGTTCTGTTTCTAGAATTATTATGGGGTGAGGGGTTGCTGCTCTTTGGTTTGGTATTCTTTGCTTATCCTGTAGTGTCTCTAATACAAAGCAAAGATTAGGAATTCTGGTTTCCATTAGATTAGATTCCTTCAGATTTAGGAACCAAATCATTTATTAAAATTAGTATTTATTTTTTTAAAGATATCTTAGATCTTTTTCAGTCATTATTGTTATTTTCATTAGGTGTGTTTATTCATTTAATTAAGAAAAATCAATAAAATAATAGCATGTCTGTGTGTAAAACAGGAAAACAATGTAATCATATAAGACTCTAATTGTCTCATGGCTTATCAGGAAGATCAAATTGAACAAGATGAATAATTCACAATTAAATTTACATATAAGTTACACTTGCAAACGGCCATAATAGCAATAACTATAATTAATTGCATCAATCATAAAAGACATAAATATATGTTTAAATAAAATAAAGGCTACACCTTTAAAACACTCCTGGATAATTTTTCATGAAAGAACAAACAAGACAAATTACTTAAAAAAACTGGTAATGAAGAGAATGTGCATTTCTGTCTCACACTTTGCTAAATATTGTTCAACCTACTGTTATACAGTCTGTTTGTAAAATATCAACAAAATAGATTGTTCAAGATTTGGTCTACTGTTTGTATATATATATATATAAACAGACTGTGACATCTAAGTATTTAACCTTTTTCTTCTTTATGCATACTTTAATTTGAAAATGCATAGCCCTGAAAATTCTTAGTAGTGTGCTATTTGTTTCTAAAAAATGCAGTATGGTTTCTCTCTGTGCCTTTATGAATGTCTTTTTTTCCGTGAAATAATATAGCAATGATGCTAGTAAATATATATATGTAATTTTATATGTATATATAATCTGTATTATAATTATGAATTATAAGTTACTAAATGATTGTAAAGTAGAATCACTAGCTGCTCTGACAATGTCATTCTTATATGCATTTGATATATAGTGGATTAGCTCTAATCACTTTTTACAAGAAACTATGCATGCTACCTGTTCTGCAGGCCAGAGATTGTTCCCTAGCCTTTTCTGATTTAGCCATGGAGGCTTGCCAGGCGATGGCAAAGATCACTAAGCACATATCTGGTCAGCTTCAAATTTCCATAGCACCTCAAGGCTGCATCCTGACTGCCTGTTGGGATGAAATCTCTTAGATGTGAAGTATCTATCTCTTTGTTTCTTCCATAAGGACAGATTGGCGTATAGTCAGTGAAGGAAGTGTGATGCATGTGAAGAAATCTCAGCAAACAATTAAAGAACTGGATTGTCAGGGCATCATGACTGCACCTGCCTTGAGTTAAGATGCAACTTACAATTCCAAGCCGGCTCTATATAGTCAGCCACACTGCGTGCTATACAGGCATTGCTACAGAAACAAAACAAGGACAACATAAAGGCACTGACGGTCTGACTTAGATAAAACTTCCATCTTAATATCAAACCTTGAATATGTGAGCAGAACATACGGTCAGTCACATAAGAATTTCATTTCAGTTAAGTTTACAACTTTTGAAGAAAAACAAATAGTAGTATTTGAATAGAAAAGGAGTAAAATAAGTTTCCCCTTTTCTGTTTAAGGAGTGTCTGGATGACGGTCTTAGTCATATGATTTAGTTTTAGGTAGTCCTGTGAGGAGCAGGGAGTTGGACTCGATGATCCTTATGGGTCCCTTCCAACTTCAGATATTCTGTTATTCTATTTCTTGATATTATATAACAGCCTGGGAGGTGCTAGAACTGACTGTAAAAGTATTCTGAAGTGTTCTGGTCTGAAGCGATGGGGTAATGCTCACTGACAGATAAGCACATGTACCATAATAATGCATAATGACAGAGCTAAAACTTCCCACAAACTAGATGAAAATATTTACTTTACTAGTGCATACCTTTGGGATTTTTTGTTGTTTGAGGTTTTTTTTTTTCATATTTGAATGGCAGTGATTTCAAATACTTTTGCTGCATAGGAATAGTTTTACTTTCAAGTAGGCCCAAGTCCAGGTTCACAAACAGCTGCATTTAATGTCTGCAGTGTAGGTGTCAAAGTTCCAGTTATTGTCAGCAGAGATGGAGGACTACTGTTGATGTGAGCAGCCATAAGGGTGGCCTGGTTAGAAGGGGAAAGTTACTGAACAGAAGAAAACGTCTGCTGAAAAATACTGACAGACAAATTGCCTGCCAACCTGTGAGCTGTGAGCCTGGGAACTAGGGCTGGGAACCAGAAACATCCTTGAAAAGCAAACTGGCATCTTTGAAGTACAGCTGGGTGCCTAGAAACTGGAGACATCCTGAGATACCATTGATAAGTGCAAAACCCAAGCAACTGTAACGGCAACTTATCATCTGAAAAAGTAGAAACAGTATTGGAAAATAAAATTGGTCTGAAAGACCAGAAAACATCATCATCTCTTGGCTGTTACAGGTAAAAAATAGAAATCAACAGCATCTATTGGCTGTTCAAAGTGGTGATGCCCTAAGCCCTCTTATGTCTCTATGATAGAAAAAAGACTTAATATTTATCCAAAATAGAGTCTCTCTCTGAGAACTTCCTGTGATGCATGAATTTTTCCTTTCCTAAACAGGCTGAACTCTCCGCACAAACTTTCTACAGGATCTTGGACTCTCACCGAGGACACCTGGCTGACTCCAGCCCCCATGACGTGAATCATCTTTGAAGTCAGACTGTCTGTTACTTTATTGGTCCCCCTCCTCTGGTCCCATTTCTGGGGCCAGTTCAGTTTGTTGTCCTACCTCTGGGATGGTTGGGTCCCCTTCTGGGATTGGTTTGTTCTCCCCTTTGGGATGGTGTGGCCCCTTCTGAAGTCTGTCTAATTCACTTGATACCCATATTATATACCCATATAAGTAATCTGTCATAAATATATCTTCTGTTGATAAGTTGCTTCACTAATTACAAGTTTCTAGTAACCTGTAATACTGCATACCTACATGGTTGTTGCTATACGAATGACTGCTACTATTATTGACTGCTGCCGTATTACTGATTGATACTATATTATTGATCACTGGTAGTAATTTGTAATAGCCTGATATATATATATTCACTTCATTAATTGTAGGTATATTTGCTGGTCATTATTTTTGAAGTAGTATACTTGCTAGAGGTGATTTTTTTGTGGTATTTATGGTAATCTGTAATAAAGTAGAGAAATTTCGAGGATAAAAGCCTCCATATACTTGTGTATTACGGAATCCTACAAATCCACAGTTGTTATCTCTACACACCTGCGGTCTGTGTAGCCTTTTATGTTGTGACATTAATTAGTGTCAGAAGTGCGATTCTGTAAAATACACAGGTCATGGATGCAGACACTTGGGAGAAGGTAGTAGAAAACATCAAAAGGTAGTAGAAGAACATGGAAAATTGCAAGAAGACCTGCGAGCAGAATTTCAGGAGTGGTGGGAAAGTACTGGGCTTCTCACAGAGACATATTCAACTGTGTTGTGGTTTAACCTGGCAGGCAGCTAAACACCACAGCCGATCACTCACTGTCCCCCCAGTGGGATGGGGGAGAGAATCAGAAAGGCAAAAGTAAGAAAATTTGTTGGCTGAGATAAGAACAGTTTAATAACTAAAATAAAATAATAATAACAACAACAACAATAATAGTAATATTGTAATGAAAAGGAAAACAATAAGAGAGAGAAGAAGGGAAAGAAAACAAAAAAAACCCCAGGTTATGCACCCGCTCACCACCCGCCGACCGATGCCCAGCCAGTCCTCGAGCAGCGATTGCTCCCCCCGGCCAGCTCCCCACCATTAATATACTGAGAATGACGTCATATGGTATGGAATAGCCCTTTGGTCAGTTGGGGTCAGCTGTCCCAGCTGTGTCCCCTCCCAGCTTCTTCTGCACCTGGCAGAGCATGGGAGGCTGGAAAAGTCCTTGACTAGTGTAAGCACTACCTAGCAACAACAAAAACATCAGTGTGTTATCAACATTATTCTCATACTAAATCCAAAACATAGCACTATACCAGCTACTGTGAAGAAAATTAACTCTATCCCAGCTGAAACCGGGACAAAGTGCAAGCACTTTGCTAAGAGCTGTTAAGCAGGAAGCTTAAGAGGTTTTACAGTGACTTAGAGCAGTTAGAGAAACTGCCCTTTGAATCTCATAGTCCTGATAAAAGCCGGCTACTTCAGGAATTAGAAACTAATCTCAGGCCTCTGGCTTTACAACAGCCAGAGCAAGGGCATCCGTGCTCAGTCTCAGAGAGTGAGACCATTGAAAAGATATATATACTGAAAACTGATAGTGAAGATGATTCTGGGCCTTTTGCCCCCACCTCATGAGTCTGGTTCTGGCAACAAGGCCTCCTACCCCTGCTTTGTTACCTGAATCTGATCCAGATAGGACAGCCCCTTTGCACCCCATTGTTCAAACTTCCATGGTACAACACCTGGCTCCTGCCAGAAACAAAGGCACTTCCCTGCTGCCCCACGTCATGATGACCACTACAATCTATACTGCACAACAACTAGTGCAGATGTCCTTAAAATATGTCAAAAAACCAAGTGTCTAGGTGGATGGCATGGTGTTATCAAATGGGAGCTGGAACCAGGAATGCGGAATGAGGCCAAACAATTATTTCTGGGAGGAGGAATAATTCTTCATAACCCTGATGCAGGGGCTGGTCCCTATACCTTCTCTCTTCTCTTCGGTGTTACATGCTCTTAGACAAATGCCAGGACCATGGAAATGTAACCCTCCCCTTCCCTGAAATACTCCTGACAGGTTTTTCTAAATGGACAATGAGACTGACTGCTCAGGATGTCCTTAAGGGATAAGGTGCTACAGCCTGGGACATAATGACTGTGCTAGCAACAGCAGCAGGGAAAATGAGACTATTGCAAAATGCAGTGCCTGGGGGGACCAAAGAGTTTAGCCTTAATGTTACACAGTAGGAACACTGATTGGAAGACAGTAATGGCTTACAGGCTGCAAAATTGGATAGCCCCTATGGGAAGGCACAAAGGACAGGGAACTACCCCCAGAACAACAGTCTGTAAAAGAGGAGGTTGGGTCAAGATTGCCCAAACAACAAAAGGAAATAATAAGGGACAAGATGTTCAAAAATTCCCCATAAAAACTAATCCATCTGACACAAAAGAACCCCCTGACAAACGGAAGGGAGTTAGAATGGAGATACTCATGGGATCTCCATTGAGAATTAGGGTTTACGACAGGTGAGTTACAGAAACTATGGGATTAATGATGAGAGAGGTTGCACTGACAGCCTGGGTGCTGGTGGTACTCTCCCGTCTGCTCCGCCAATCCTATTACTTGAAAATGAACAGAGGAACTTCCAACAACCCCTTCCAAGTGGCCAAATTTTTTTAATTAATATTAGTGAAAACCCACGTATACTGCTAATAGTGAATGATAAATATTTTATCTCTTTTCTCACTACATGCTGCTGTCCTTTCCATTACAAATCTTATTTTGAATTACTATCCCTGAAGCTAAACAACAAGGACTAAGTCAAATAGTTCGATTTTTAGGCATAACCTGGCAAGGTGGCAGACAGCGTATTCCCTCTGATACCTTACAGCAAATACTGGAATTACATTCACCCTCTAATAAGAAGGAGTTCCAACAAGCTTTAGGTACTTTAGGATTTTGGTGAGCACATATTCCAGGATTTGGTATAATTGCTCGACCCCTATATAATTTGTTAAAGTGTGTTACCTGGGAAGGGACTGTTATTCTTGAAGAAGCATTTTGTTTATTAATATACAATATTTCAGAATATCAGGCTATGGGCCCTGTAATACTTGGGCGCCTTTTTAGACTACATATAGGACTCACAGAAAAAGGATATCAGTGGGGATTGTGTCAACAAGTTTCCGATAAAGCCCAATTAATTCCTATTTGATTTGGATGAAAGGGGTGGCAAGGTTCCCAAGCATGATATTCACCTTGGGAAAACTCATTACTGGCTACTTATACAGTTCTGTTAGATACAGAAGCCATTACATTAGATGCAACCTTAGAAATATTCCCTATTCTTAAAGGAATTAGAGAACCTACTCCTCTTCCACAGGGAACTGTATTCCCCACTGTGACATCCACATAGGGCTGCCTGACGTACACAGATGGAAGACCCACAAGAAACTGATGCATTTCTGGAGCAAGACCTGGAGACCAGAGGAGATATCCTAGAGTGTCAAGTAAAGCAACACTGAATACCTCAATTTAGGCAACCGAACTCCACCCTGTATTTTTCAAGAATTTGGATATTGAAAGGGAATGTAGGCTTCACTAAATGGTAAGTATGTTTTAACAGGTGTGAAAATGCTTGCAGGCATGGTGCCCACCTTGAACACTCTCCAAATTTAAAGTTCTCTTTTGAGGGTTTTGGGTTTTTGACTCAGACCAACTGAAAAAAAATCAGAACAAAAGTAATAATTTAAAAACTGAATCATAAGTGTTTCCATCTATGTTATTAAATCCTGAAAATTCATTTCACCTAAAGTGATATATTGATTATTTTTGTGTGTTGTTGGTTTCAAAACTAGCTAGTTCATTTTTAAATGTATTGATCCTATAAGAGGCTATTTTTCAAAAATTTTAGTAAAAATAGTTGTAACTGAATTCATTGTCTTTTTGAATAAATGTAATTAGGTTTAATTTTCCACCCAAAAATGTTAGTAATTATAGTAAAAACATATTTTTTGTTCATGAAGATGTTGATTTGAACAGACTTCATGGTATCCTATTATGAATACACTTTATTTATTGCTGTAACATGCTACTTTGGTTAGGAGTTGCTTGATTTCTTTGGTTTCCTATTGGCCGTTATTATTTGTGTAAAGATAGATTTGGCATGTGTACTATAAAACTTGGTGACTTGCTTATGAAAACATAGTTCAAGAAAAGAAAAAAAAAAGTGTTGATCATTTTACAAGTACTTGAGTACTTAGCTTGAACTGACCAAATAGTATTTTTTGAAAAAATGACATGTGTGACAGCTAAAATCACAGATTTAATGAAGAGTCCAATGCTTAGAGCATTCACACACAATTTAAGAAAACCTGATTCAATTTATTCTGTTGCCTCAGGAGACTTAAGCCTGCAATTTGCTAGAGGATTTTCTTAAATACCAAGCTGTAGAGTATCTGGGAAAGATAAAACAATTTACTGTTCCTTTTCTTTGCCTGTCTCAAGGCATCCTTTGATATATGGAAGAATGGATTTGAACCTTAACCTTCTGTTTTCAGGTGACTGGTCTAAACCTCAGGCTTTTGCTACTATCTTTGTTATCTTCCCCAACACTCAGCACTTCATTATTTAGAAATTCTATGCAAAGTTCAGCAACGAAAAATTTAGACATTAAAACTTTCTAAATCTCTACCACCCTCTAGGAAGTTTTCAGGCAGTTTGGTCAAACTGTTGGGAAAAATAGGTTCATTCAGTTTCAGAGGATTTAATCAATACTGTTTCCCATAAACATAGTCCTCATTTTGAGAGGGGTCTGTAAGCTTAGTCTTGTATTTTCCTTAGCTTTGTTAATAATGTCCAACATGAAATATAACATTCCACTTGGTGTAAATTTGGGGTTTTGAGCAGGTAAGACAAGAAAAAGAAATACATGTATTTTTGAGTTAGACAAATTACTGGAGTTTAGTAGAAGAAGCTTCATGTTATGTTAAAAAATAATTAACTCACCTAGCTCTCATTTTTTCATATGACAATTCTTGTTCTTTTGTTAAGCTTCAATTTATTTTTGATAGAAGGGTTTAAGAGGATGGTACAACTCTCACAGCCCGCCACTCACTTCCCATCTGCTAGAACCCTGAAGGGAGAGGTAAATTAACTATTGGGGAATGTGTGGCTCATAGGACTGCAGAGAAATTAGCTGTGGGAAAGGGAACAACACTTTAATGAGATGAACAGCTTGAAAATATGAACCTTTTTTTTCTTCTGTTTTCAGAGCATTAATCCTCATCATAACTATGACAACAGTTTTACATAGTCGTAATTTGAGTATTCTTTCTGCTCAAGACACAAATACAATAATGGGTATTATTAATACTATTATTATTATTATATGACATACTTTTTATCTTGAGCTCTGTGATAGCTTGAATGTATAAAAATCCCACATACATATCAGGGTTCATTCATATTTTACAGATGAAAAGACTGAGGTGAAGCTGATTTGGTCCCTAAAATAGTGGCAAATGCATATTAGGAATAAAATATAAGAATATACCTAGTCTTCCTTGCTGGGATGTAGTACGATTATTTGGAATTCAATTACTGGTACTCTAATTGTTCATATCAGGGACCTGTTGAAATGTATGACAGCCTCCATCTAAGGGAAAGATAAACTGCCCCCTGAGCCCTTAGTGGCAGTCTGTTTGTGTCTGTTATGGGCATGCACATCAGTCAGACTGGTTTAGTGAATGAAAATTACTTATGAGTAAGAAAGAACCTCAGCATTTTGTTGAGGTATTTGTAAAACTTTTTTGACAAATTTCTGACTCATCTGGACAGTAAAAATAGTTATGCATGCATAATTTTAAACAGTTAAGCTTCTGCTATGGTACTCCAGGAACAGTTTTGATTTTTTTCCTGTTTTTTAATCATTAGAAGTATCTGATTTTAATTATCTTTTCTTTACCAAAGAAATGGCTCCTCATACTACAATTGGAGGTTACAGGTGGTGAATATTAACCTCACCTACATGTTGGATACTCTCTGGGATGACATCTTATCTCACTCATGGTATTGCAAATCTTGTCTAACAACCCCCCCCAAAAAAAAAAAAAAAAAAAACCAAAAACAAACCCAACCAAACCCAAAACAAAAATGAAAACACCAACAGGAGAAATGATATACTGATAATTTAAAATATATGGTGGGGTGTGGGGGGAGAACAGCAGTCTCTATAAAGCAAATGTCTGAGATTAGAAATACGGGTTTGTTTCATAAGTGAAGACAATTTACTCTGCAGAGCAAAAAGAGAAGACAACATTTTTCAAAGCTTTCACTGTACTAAAGAAACATTAAAAAAAGTTACAAGATTAAAGACTTTTGCATTATTTTTATTCTAATCAGTCAGTTTGCTGCTCTGATTTGTGAAAAGTGTAGCTTAGGAGAAAACAACAAGCAATTAGCAAGCAGCCATATTCACAGTTAACAGCCAATGGGAGCCAATTAGGCTTACCATAAAAGTAGTGATCTTTATAGACACTGTATTTAAACAATCCATTTTAGCATGCTGTGCATCCACATATTACTGAGAACTATTTTGAAAAATAGTGTCAATGCACAAGACAATGTATTCAGTACTTTTCAAAGGAAATTTGAAAATGATTAGTGCTTATGATCATTCTTAGGTTACCTAAAAAATAATAAAAAACATTTTGTATGATAAAAAGGCTTATTTAAAACTGAAATGGAGAAAGTTCTAAGCAGATGGTTTATATATCTTCCTTTTGATTCTGCTTTTGATAACCGTAGACCTGATTTAGTGGCTGTGCCATTTTCATCATAAAACTGAGACTGGTAATTAATTTAAAGGAAGTATTTCTAATTTTAAGACTTTATTGTTTTGAAAATTTTATAGATTTTCACCAGTGTCATGCGTGTTTTATAGGGATTCTTTACCCATGCTTCAGAGAGCTTGCTGAGTCCATTGAAATGACAGAGATAAGGAGAAAAGGGAAATAGATGGAGGCCTAGAGAAATAAAGATGATGAAATGTTACATTACTTTATCAGAAGAATGTCCTGATACGCTTCTTTGGGGAATGATGTGTAAGAAAATGAGGAAGCAATAGCAGAAGAACTGGTTTTGAAGAAGGACACTATAGTGGAGGCAAATAATTCCATGTGAAGGAGAGAGGGGAGGAAACACACAGAGCTTGACAGTAACAGTGGAAGGAGAAGACAAATAGACTAAAAGGATGCGCAGTATTCAAGCCACAAAGAGACATGTGGTGAAAGATCAGATACAAGGAGGGAATTAGGAATTACTCATTCCACTGAGAAAGCTGAAGTTGGAACTAAGGAAGAGAAGAGACACTGAAAAAGACTCAGGGAGAGGATGTGGAGAGAAGGATCTGATCATAGAGACGGGAAGAGAAGAATGCTGTGGCTGCAAATATTGCTGTCTTTCATATGGGGGGCAGACAAGAATTGTGGGGCTATAGGTGAAAGAGGTAGGCTTTGAAAAGCAGTGTTAAAACATGAAATGGAAAGGAAAAGTGTGATGAGTGATAAAAATCTGAATATGAGTATGTAAAAAATGTGACAAAGTTGATTCTGTAGTTTTGATTTTGGGAAGTGAAGAAAAATGTGTTCAACATAAATCAACAACATTTCAATGTGAAAGCTCAGGGTCATTTTATGAAAGTATTCTATTACATTGTTAAACTTATGACCCTGGTGCCAAATTCTTCTGAGCATTCAGGGTTTTTTTTAATCCTTCCTTGTTCAGCTAGTCTCAGTAAAGTATGCAGAACAAATTTTGCTTTTTATTGTTTAATATTAGGGTCAAATTCAGCTAGAAAAAAGTACAGAATCCCTTTTTTTGCTTCCACAGTTACCAATCAGTTTGGCATTCACATGTAGCAGCACCTGACAGCTCAGACCAGCCTAAGATACTGGCCCTATCTGACTAGTGGACAGAAGTACTGACACCTGGCCAAGTCTGTCAGTAGCCACTGTAGTGCTGTTAGCTGTAGGTTAAACAGGGTCTGCCATCTCACTTTTGGCAACATCTTATTCACGTATTCAATCAAACTTAGTGTGAAGGCCACCAGAGGAAGGCAGTAATCTGCAGTTTAGGAAGAAAATTAAGCTTACCTGGATCCCAAAGTGTCTGCAAGAGAGAAATTTCTGTTTTAAAACTTGTGGTAAAAAGATATATTTCTGAGCATCAGAGAAGAAAGAAGCCTTTTTGCCTTGTCTGTTTGTCAGCTCCATGCTGAGACAATTAGAGCCTTCCAGAAGAAATGTGCCTCCTCAGTGAGTACCAAGCAGAAGACAGGTTGAGACAGGTGGCAGGGCAGGGAAAAAGGAGAGTGGCACAAGACAGAGCAAACATGAGCAAATTGAGAGAATGCAGAGAAAAGCAGGGTGCAAACATAGCCAGGACTCAGAGATGACAGACAGAAAGCCTAAAATAGCCCCCAGAAAACCACTGAAATGCCACTTGACTTCAAGCAACTAAGAGCACCTTTATCATATTAGTTTTCTTGAAAAAGCCGAATGTCAGCCCTCTGAAAAAAAAAACCATACATATAAGAAACTTCATTTGTATGTCACTCAAAATAAGACTTTTGTCTTGTTACTGCTGCTTTTTTTCTTCTTTTTTTCTTTTTTCTCTAGGACATAAAGTCTGTAGTCTACAAACTTAAGTGCTTGCATTTTGGTGCTGTATTCAAATGGTCACACAACTATAGTGGTGGAAAAGAGCTCCAGGAAAAGACATATATTAGCTATATATTACTTGAAAGGTTAATTACTAGCCATAACTGACATTTGGAAGGGTATACAGAGAAGAATGTGTCAATATCTGCTTTTTACTCAACTGTCCACTACAGGTCACTAAGAAAACCAGTTACCTGACTAGGTATATCTTTGATTTGACTAGTATATCTGTTGTTATGCGCTAAGGAACTCTTCATTCACTGCTGCCTCAGTAAAATTCACACTGTTTTAAAGCAAGTAGTTTCTTCTTTTAATCGTGGCTCCTGCAGCAATACAGCTGACTTATGCCTTCCCCATTGATTACCAGTTCAGCTGATCAATCCAAAGAAAGAAAATAACTTTAAGAGACTAGTGATGAAAGCAGTAAAGAAAGGGAAGAGTTCATTTTTAACACTACCAGCTTGTTTTGCCATCTATGCAGAACCACAGAAGGTTGTTTAACTGATGTTGATCTTAACTTGCTTTCAAGAAAGAAGGAGAAGGAATTAAAAATAAATGCTTTTCTCTTTTGACTCTCTAACCATCTTCACTAGGCCAAGCCCATGTCTCATCTTGTTACCTGTTGAAAAGTTAAATTGCATGCAATTCGATTGCATGCCCAATTAGATAAGCAATTGTCAGTGGCGGCTGTGACAATCTCATCTTTTTGAAAATACAGTGCTAAAAATCAATATAAGACAAAGATAAAACAGAGCAAAGAAATATGATTTAGCTACATATTTCTCTTCCTTGAGAGTCCATTCCTAGTTTACACCCTTACAAAGCAGTATTTTGAAATGGCATTAACAACATAGTGTGAGAAGATATTTTTAAAAATGACTTAAAACTACATCTAAGTTACAGACCATTTTCCTTGAGAACTCTCCCGATAAATGCATTGCAACCAAGTGGAAAACATATTCCTTTTCCTGCTGTGATTGCACATTTGTACTCTTGAGTGCAGGCACATGTATTTGCAATTTCTTCCTGACAGCTTGATTAACCTTGAAAAGTTGCAAAATGAAAAAAAGAACTTTCACAGTTAACTTTCCAAATATACTTGGAAAAAAACCCAAACCTAATGGCCTATAAATAGCTGCTAGTAACTTTATTAGTTTTTGTTCTCTTCCTGTTATTTAATGTATAAAATTTCATTTTATAAAATTAATAATGTCAAAATAAGAGAGTTAGAGGTACATAGAAGTACACAGAACTTGTATATTGGCCCTTTTATTTGGTGTAGGTGTCAAGGTGTTGTTGGGAGGGGCTGGGGGGGTGTGCCCTGTGCCAGACACAGCCAGTTCCAGCTGGCCCCAGCCGACCCACCGCAGGGCACGGCTGAGCCCCTCGGCCATGATGGCGGCACCTCAGGTAAAGTGTGTTTAAGAAAGGGCAAAATGCTGCCTGAGGAAGAGGAGGGAGAAAAAAAAAGTGTGAGAAACAACCTTGCAAGCACCAAGGTGAGAGAAGAAGGAGGGGAAGGAGGTGCTCCAGGTGATAGAGCAGACACTCCTCTGCAGCCCATGGTGAAGACCATGGTGGAGCAGGTAGGTAATTCCTGAAGGAACTGCAGCCCGTGGAGGACCGATGTTGGAGCAGGGGCAAAGTGTGAGGAGGAAGGAGCATCAGAAAGGAACTGTTATGGACTGACCAGAACCCCCCATTCCCTGCCCCCCTGTGCCACTCAGCAGGGCGGGCATGAGGCAGAGGAGTCAGGAATGAAGGAGTGAAGTTGAGACTAGGAAGAAGGGGTGATGATGATGACTAATTACTGAAGGTCATGATTGACATTGTTTTCTTCAAGACAAGGTGTACTGAGTTAATTAGCCTTAGAGGAGGCTTAATGAAAGGAGGGAAGACATAATTCTCTGAAACAAGGGAGGGAGGAAGGACATAAGCCTCCCAAACAACTGATATGTACATACCAGTAAGCCTCCAAAAAAATTGATATGTGTCTATGAGGGTACATACCAGTCCAGTAAATCAGCACTTGACCTAAACTGGTGCCCTGAGGCTGAACTATCTCATTATAATACGAAAACCATACCTCATGACTAGAAAACCCCCCCTACTCAAATAAGCCCCTTACTCTCTGGGCATGCGTAATAAATTTAAGAAGAGCTGTACCTTTAAGTTGAAGAGAGAGAAAAACTAACCAATGACTGACAGGGGGGTGTAAATATTAAAACTATTAACATATTTAACTGTATAAATAACTGCTGCGATTTTAACCAGGTGTGCTAGCTTTGTGGAGTTACCACCTAGCACCCATCTTTGCGCAAACATGGAATAAACAAATATCTTGGCTCTGTATGTGAGATTGGCTTATTGCACACTGGGTGAAAGAACCCCGATTTTTGGGACAACAGTGTGGGGGGAAGGTGTTTTAATTTGTTTTTGTTTCTCAGTACCCAAGTCTACTTTAATTGGCAAAAAATTGAAATTAATTTTCCCCAAGCCTGTGATGGTAATTGGTAAGTGATCTCCCATGAGCTTTTTCATCTTATTTTCTCTTCCTGTCCTTTTGAGGAGGAGAATGAGAGAGCATCTGGGTTGGCATCTGGCAGTTGGCCAAGGTCAACCCACCACAGCCATGAACCAAGATGTCCTTGGTAGTGTTGCATACTATTCATCAGCAGAAAAATAGATTCAATAAAAGTTTTAGTTATTGTTGACTCTTAACATTCATTCTTACCGTGTTAAACTGAGATACACTAATACAATGCATAGATAGAACAATTAAGTATGTCATTAACCACTTAAACCAGTAATAGAAAAATGTAATATCTTAAATTTCTATATCTCTAGGGAATTTATTTTGATAATGCATAAATGGACTGTGTTGTGCCAGGATTAAAAAGACTGTACCAAATCACATCATAATGTAAATATGAAAGGAGGGGGGAAAGATTAAACAAAGTCAAATAAACAAGATACTATAGTGAAATGTTCAAATCAATTTAAATAATAATAATTATATTGTATCTACAGTCAATTGGTTCGTTAGCTTAATTAAATGCATTTATATGAAATGGGAAAGACCATGTAGACTCCTATGAAACTGGAGTATAAATAAATATTTAAATGTAAACAAAATGAATTGGAGAAAGATGCAAAATCTCAATGTTCAGAGCAGAAGATGAAGACTTAAGATACTAATTTTGACTTCCATTAGAAAGCAAATAAATGCTTTATTAAAAAGTTAGAGAATAATATTTGAAAAAAAATCCTTGGATAGGTGTCAGTTCCAGAATTTTCAGAAGATTTTACCAGCTGCAGGCAAGTTTATTCCATGACCAATTTAATTTCTCCTCTCTGAACTGTAATGTTGTCCATGACTAGATTGTCATATTTAAGATACTTAATAGAGGGCTTTGATCTTTTTTTGTGCATGAACAGCTGAAAAGTGTTGATATTTTCCTTACATTGGAAAAAGTCACATATGAAGTAGGATTTCATTATAATCTCTGGCATAAACCAAAGTAAATTAGGCCCTAAATGATGCAAATATCTCCCTCTGTTTCCTTCCCCACCCGAGTCTTCTACATATATACAAATTCATTTTCTGTTTACATAGAAATTGAACTATATTTTTGAATTATGCCTGTTCAGCTTTATCCTTTGGAAAACAATGGCACTGCACCTAAACAGAACTCAGTCAGGCTTCTGTGTCCTATCTAGTCAAACTGTTTTTAAGAGGAAACATTAAGAAAAGTCCTATATTACTGCATGCAGGGATGTGGTATGAATCGTTACAGCAACAATGTCTACAGTTTTTGATGTTGACCTCAGCACAGTAGAAAGAATGACTTCAGCCCATCTCCTTCTTCACATGGAGTTGTTACATAGTTGTCCACAGATACTGATGGTGCTACCACCTAACAAGCCCATGTAACAGATGTTCTCTACGCTTTCTGACAAGAAAATAGTAGTCCAGGTATTTATGGACTGAATTTGTTCTGTGAACCATTAGCTCAATGTTACCCAATGCACACTTGAGGATTGTAATTGTGGTGCACTGTAATTATATAAACAGATGCCTAAAGGTATTTAAGCACTTTACTGCTGTTTGTCTTCTAATCCCAATTAAATTAGCAACTGATAAAAGAATCAAGTGCCAAAAAAGACACAGTTTCTTTTGTAGTGCGATCTGATCAGTACCACTAAAAAAAAAGGATGAGAAAAAAATGTCGATTATGCAAGTGTTGTAACAAATATATGTGTCCATAGGAAAAACAAAAAAACAAAACACAAACCCCCCTGTTTCAGTAGTTAGGACACACATCCACAAAAGACAATCACCTGGAATGCATGTGCATCAAGAATTTTGTCATGTATGAAAATTTGTGAAAGGCTGAGGTTCTAGTGCAGTTGACAAAAATTGATTATCATCATATAACTCATCTATTCCTTATGAAATTTATTTCAAACTGAGGGCAATAGGAAATAAAAGAGCTGAACATACTTTTTCATTCTGAATTTTGAGTTGCAAATCTTTATGGGGTACACTGAAATCTGTGACATGAGCTAAGCAAGAATTTTATTCCAAGGCGAAGTGAAGAATCAGGGTAATTTACTTTAAAATAAAAACTGCAATTTTTATTAACATTTATTAACATTTAACTGAAAAACATAATTGTCCATCATCCAATCTGATAGAAAATCTTTCTTCCAACAGCTCAAATGCAAGAAATTCTGCCCAGTATCTCTCAGTTTCTTTGGAACTTAGCTCTAATTTCAGAGCATGTTCTATCCCAACACAGAATAACTAGAAATAACTATTTCTGTTTATATAGCAATTTGCTGTGCCCTCCTTTACTTTTAAACCCTGTATGCATACGTACCGGTATTTCCGTATTTGCAAATTGCCTTCTATTTTTTGTAATTTGTTGTGAGGTTTTTTTTTTCTTTAGTTTTGAACCAGACATACTGAAGTGTTTCTTGTATAGCACATGCAATTATCCTCTATTATAGTATGTACTTAAAAGGCAAGGCACTGTTATGACAAAATTAGTGACTTCTGTAGAGCACTAGGTTTTTTTGTTTTGTTTTGTTTTAAAGTGAGGATAATGCTAATGTATTAGTGTGCACTATCTGATCTCTGTAGGAGGTCAGAAAGAAATATGACAGACTAAAGTGCATGATTACTTACACCTTATCTTTGAGAGGTTTGTCTATTCACACTGTTCACATCTGTGACTAAGAAAAAAGTAAGGGTGATCAATGAAAATATTCATGAAGTAGATAGTGTGCCTTTGTGAAATCTTCTGTAAAAATTATTAAAATTATTTTTATTAATAGAAAGGTGTATCTTTGGATTGTATACTATCAGGTTAGAATAAAACAATGAAAAAAATACTCGGGGAAAAAAGCTTTTTCCAAGACTGTTTCTACCGATGTTCATTAGGTCAGTTTTAATAAAAGTACTTTTACAGTCTAGGGTCAAGATTATAAAAAAAATCCCTAAGTTTATCATTCTACGTTTAGGAAAAGTTTGAGCTAATTTTCTTAAGTGCTCGGTACAATAAAGGTCCTACTGAATTAAGATATCAGATGCATTTTCTTTTAAAAAATGAAACAATAGAAATTCAATTATCAAAAATACAAGTTTCTGCTTAGTGAATATCACAATTTCCAGAGCTTCATTACAAGAAAAAAAGTCACTTATTTACTTAAGACTGCTTGCAGCTTATTAAAGATTTTATTCATGTTTGGCTTGGTATACAGCTAACAAATAGGCACATACAGTTATGCAACTAATAATCTAACTTCCTCTGAGTTTCTGGTGTCCGACTTTTTTAGATTCCAAATTTTAGCTTGATACATAGAGGAGATGAGGGTTTTCCCTTCTTATAACTTTAGGCACTTAATTGAGGCACCTAAGGGGGAGATCATAGAATCGTAGAATGGTTTGGGTTGGAAGGGATCTTAAAGATCATCTAGTTCCAATCCCCCTGTCATGGGCTGGGACATCTTCAACTAGATCAGGTTGCTCAAAGCCCCATCCAACCTGACCTTAAACATTTCCAATGATGGTGCATCCACAACTTCTCTGGGAAACCTGTTGCAGTGTCTCACCACCCTCATTGTAAAAAATTTCTTCCTTATCTCTAATTTAAATCTACCCCCTTTCAGTTTAAAACCACTGCACCTTGTCCTGTCACTACAGGCCCAGTTAAAAGTCTCTCTCTGTCTTTCTTATAAGGCCACTTTAAGTATTGAAAGGCTGCAACAAGGTGTCCCTGGAGCCTTCTCTTCTCCAGGATGAACAACCTCAACTCTCTCAGCCTTTCTTCATAGAATAGGTGTTCCAGCCCTCTGACCATTTCCGTGGCCTTCCTCTGGACCCACTCGAACAGGTCCATGTCTTTCTTGTGCTGAGGACCCCAGATCTGGATGCAATACTTCAGGTGGGGTCTCATCAGAGCAGAGTAGACGGGGTCATTCCAGGTTCTGTGTGGATACAGGCACTTCTTCAAATCCAGTCTTTGATAGTATAACTTCCAGAAGTGGCAAATAATGATTGAAAAACTTCACTTCTCTAAGTCCCTGATTATTACACACAGATGTTGCAGTCCCTGAATTCCATGGCCACTTGCTCTTTTATTACTTCCCAGGCAACAGAAATTTTCTTGAAGACCAAGTAATGATCATCTGTAGGTTACCCTGGCTGGTTTTTACTATTGGTGTGACAGCAGCTGACTAAGATTCTATTTTTCTGATTTTACCGGGAGACTACTGCTTACATGAAGTTATTACAGAAAATTGACTTTAAACTTAATTTTCTTAGATCATTTAAATGCGAGACTACATTACTGTCATGTCCTCTATCATCTTTGAAAAGCGAGACTGTTATGCATCTCAGTTGTTTTAACACCGGACTTTGGATGAAATGTGCCTACCTTCACACTAAGATTTTCCACAGATCTTCAGTCTCCAGAAGAAACTAATTTAAGGCTCATGTTTGCTGCATTGTTTCTTTTCTGCTGTTTTCTTAGTGTGATGGCTTTTGTGAGCTGTTCCTGAACACACAGTGCTTCCCAGCACGATGTATGGATTCTATGTATGTGACCTAGGAGTATGGATTTTCCTGCAGCTGTCAGAGTGGACAACAGACAGACACTGCAGTACTCATCATAGTAGTTACTTATCACAGGGATTGTCTGTTCTTTGTCACTTGCTGCTACTTTCCAAATTAAAACACTAATAGTGTGCAGAAATTCTGAATGGAAATATAAGCAGAGAGAAGCAAGAAGGATGAATGGAGTATTCTGTTCATCTAATTAGACTTCCCATTCTTTTGCATCTCAAATGTTCCCTGTAGCTTTCCTACTGAGTTCACTTGGAACAGATTATGCCCTAGATAAGTGAAGGCTACCAACACTATGGAATTATAATATTTGACAAACTAAGTGCAGCTTTCTGTCCCTTACTTCAGAAATCTTTGAAGTACAAAATAATGAACCGTTACACTAGGTTCCTAATGTGCCTGTAAGTAAATGGTGTTCCTTAATGTAGGTAGATATTTTTGCATTAAACAAATCATCCTTCATTATTGTATCAATAAGAACAGATATCTACTGATTAGTAGAAACCTGTCTTCCTGAATGTCATTGTCAAAGTGAAATTGCAGTCTTATTGTTAGCAAGCAACTTCTACGAAAGAGGTTAAAAGATAAAAATTAATATATCTCTTTAGCTGTCAGAAGTTTCCTGTGATACTGATTATTTTAATTTTGTGTAGCTTTACCAGATTAATTTGTTTTCAGTCACTGTAAGAAAGAACCTTTGTTAACTTGCATTTTATGTATTATTATAGTCATTAGTCTTTTGACAGTGCCTTCAACTGGAACAGAAATTGGTATTAAACTGGAAGAAACCCTGTCTTACATATGGCTCAGTCCTCTAAAGTAATACTGAGCCTTCAACTTTCAATGAAGTTTCACAGAAACTTATCATAAAACCAGAATTGCTGAAGTGGAAAGGGACCTCTGGAGATCCTCTAGTCCAGCTGCCCTGCTCTGAGCAGGACCAACTAGAGTAGGTTTGTTCAGGGCTGTGTCCAATCAGGTTTTTAATATTTCCCAGGACGGAGACCTCCCAGCCTCTCTGAGGAACCTGCTCCAGGGTTTGATCACCATCACAATTAAAAAAAAAAAAAAATGCTTAAACAGAATGTATTGGTATCCATTACTTTTTATTCTGTCACTGGAAACAACTGAGGAGTCTGGCTCCACATTCTTATCAAGATATATTAATATCTGATGCTGGGGGAAGATCCCTCTCAGTCTTCTCTTGTCCAGGCTGAACAACCCCACTTCTCTCAGCGTCACCTGATACGACAGTTGCTCCAATTGCTGCTGCATGGTCAATGTGTTGTCCTCCATGATCCCCAGCTCTTTCTCAGGGAAGCTGTTTTCCAGCTGTTTGG
This sequence comes from Fregata magnificens, assembly GCA_013389945.1. NCBI lineage: Eukaryota > Metazoa > Chordata > Aves > Suliformes > Fregatidae > Fregata > Fregata magnificens. The sequence goes on from WAAD01035261.1 coordinate 33,455, forward strand.
CCTCCAGCACGTACTGATGTATGGGAATAACTCCTGCCCAGGTACAGGGCTTTGCACTACCCTTTGATGAACTGCATGAGGTTCCTCTCTGCCCATTTCTCCAGCCTGTTGGGGTCCTTCTGAATGACAGTGCACCCACCTGGTATATAAGCCACTCCTTCCAGTTTTGTATGATCTTCAAACTTGCTGGCAGTGCACTCTGCCCCATCATCCAGGTCATTAATGAAGAGACTGAACAGTATCAATCCCTGGCATACACCACTAATGACAGGCCTCCAGGTGGACTTCATGTCACTGTTCACAATGCCTTGAACCCTGCAGTGCAATCTATTTCAGTGTCCTCTTATCTGCCCCATACTTCATAAGTTTGTCAATGACGTTAACATCCCCATGAGGATCAGGTGCTGAGAATTTTAGGCTTCTTCCAGTTGTCTGAAGAAGGCCTTTTCTAATTCTTCCTGATCAGGTGGTCTCCAGCAGACATGCAGAACACGACCCACATTGGTCTTCCCTCAGACCACAGGTTCTCAATTGGCTCATCATCTATCTCCAGGTAAATCTCTATGCATTCCCATAAAGGGCAACTCTACCACCATTGTCCTGCCCTGTCCTTCCTGAAAAGCCTGTATGCATCCATGACACCACACTAGTCATACAAGCTATCCCACCACATCTCTGATATTCATCAGTTTGTTGCCCTGCAACTGCATGCAGACTTCGAATTCTTCCTGTACGTTCCCCATGCTGTGTGTATCAGTGTATAGACACTTCAGAGAGGTACCAAGTCATATTGATTTCCCCTCAAAAAAGAGAGAGCGAGCTTTCCCCATATTGCTGTCTTTTCACCTCTTCCTTTTTGATATGAATATGCTTGAGCCAAGCCCCTTTCAGTTGTTTTATTTGTTACTTTTGAGCTCTCTTGTCCACATTATTTTTCACCCTTTGCTTGCCAAGCTGGTCCACCATTTCCTCGTCTGATTGTGGGTTTTCAACTTCCTCCTCTGTCATTCCTAGTTTAAAGCTCTCCACATCAGGTTGGCCAGCCTGTTGGCCAAGACGCTTTTTTGCCCACTTTATCAGGTGGATACCTTCTCTTACTAGCAATTCCTCAACTCTCCAAGAGGGTCCCATAGAGACAGAAGCCAAATCCTCTTGCTGCCAACAGGATGTAGAGGATCTGGTGTTAACATACAGGATCAGTTCACTTCTCCTCAAGCCCTTCCACACACCAGCAGGATCAAGAACACAACCTGGGCCTCCACATTCTTGGACCCTTGGGCCCATCTCACCTCCAGAGCTCTGTAAGTCACTTTCAACACACTAAGAGTGTCCTCCGGCAGCTTAGTTGGTGCTCACATAGAAAAGCAATAGAGGGTAACAATTCAAGGACCAGCCAAGTCTAAGCAAATTTCCAACAACATCCCCAGTCCAAGGCCCCAGCAAGTAGCAAACCTCCCCAGACACCAGGTCAGGTTGGTAACTGGGAACCTCCACCCTGTGCTGCAGGGAGTCTCCCCAATGGTATCACTCACCATTTCTTCCTGGTGCTACTGCAGGGCTCAGTCTCAGCTAGCTCAGCTGCTTTGTTGGAGAGAGCTCCTATCCCCTCATCTGCTACCAGGGCACTGAACCTCTTCTGTAGTTGCAGAACTGCAGGTGGAACAGTAGCCATTCTCCTGGTACCAGAGGTCACACGCTTTCAGCCTTCACCATCACAGCAGTCTATTTCCCCACCTGATAAGCACAAAGTCTGCCTACACCTTCTTCAAAATAGTTGGAGGTTGGAGCTTTTGTATCTGCAGGGTCTCAGGGAAGATCCAGACAATCTTTCTCAACATTTCTGATGCTGCTCAGTCCTCTGATCTCCTCCTGCAGCTCCTTTACTTCACAACACAATATTCTACTACTTAAAGAGGTGTTCTGGAGAAGATGGAGCCAGGCTCTTCTCAGAGGTGCACTGCAAAGGAACAAGAGGCAAAGTTCACAAGTTCAAACACTGGACATTTCTGTCAGACATAAGGAAAAATTGCCACAGTGAGAGAGGTTAAGCACTGCAACATGTGACCCAGGAAGATTATGGAATCTCCATCCTTGGAAATTTTCAAAACTCGACCAGACAGCGCCATGAGCAGCGTGATCTGACTTTGAAGTTGGCCCTGCTTTGAGTATGAGGTAGGACTAGATGGTATTCAGAAATCCCTTCCAAATCTATTCTGTGATTTTATGAAATACATTTTAAAGCTGCCAATATCTTTTGCAATTTACAGAAGTTTTAAACCAGCTAATATTCCAAATTTTATTGCTGGTCATCTTTACTTGTAGTTTTTGGATGAGCAAAGTAAAGGAGGTTAGCGGGTGAAAAGCTGAAGAGACACCAGATAGTAGTCCTTAGCCTTTGCTTCTTCTGTATTTCTTCCAGTATTCCAAATGCCAGAAAAAAGTCCTAGTTAAATTTTATCAATTTAATACGAATTAAGTCATTGGACTAATACATAAAGTACTGTAAATCTCACAGCACTGAATAGAGAATAGTCTCCTTTTATCAGTAATTTTAAGCATGTTACATGACAAGATATAAATCATTTAATAGTTCACTTTCTGGATACTTAAGAATATTATACTTGAGTTACTCTAAGTTTATTTTTTTCATTACAAATTACTATTAAGGAATAAACAAATAATGTACTGTGAAAGAAAACAGTCCATTCATAAGGCGTATTTCTGGCTATTCTCAGCAAGGCCAGCTATTAAACACCTATGTTGGATAACTAGTTGCAGAAAGGCAACCTTTGTTCATTTGTTTTATGCAAAAAATCCCCAAAGTTAATGTGACTAGAAAGCTACACTTTATTCATGATTTCATGTCAAACTTCAGAAATAAATCCAGTCAGCCAGATGTGCCAACTGCAACTATACAGTCAACTAAGAGATAATGGAAAGATGAAATATAGATTTAGCTTACATTTTTCTGAACAAAATGGAAAGCACCAACACTATATTCTAATATAGTTCTTTCCATTACTAAAACCTTATCTACCTTCCATTAAGTATGTATCCAGAAAATAATTTCATCCCTGGTTGTGCTATGACTAGCTGTGGAACAAGTCTGAATACAAGAAACAGAATGATTCACAGCTACTAAAATGAATTTATTAAACCCTCTTTTTGCTTTCTATTTCAGTCATGATTTTGCTGCTGCTAACACTTTCCCTGATGTGATGCTTAGCAGTGACAATATCAATGGGCACATACGCATATATAAATGTGTGCTTGAGAGACAGACAGGAATTGAATACAGCAAGGAGATGGCATTTGTGTGAAGCCAGGTTTATTGAGACCTGTTTATGAGTGGAAAAGCCTAAAGACTGAGGTGTTGTGAAAAGTATCAGATAAATTTACTGAGTTTATTAATTTCCAGTGAAAAACTAATTTTCATCCAAATTCACCTTAAATATTTTGAGGCTTCTTATTACTGCCTTATATCTGTCAAAGACCCTGAGCATGACTGAATTTTTTTTAAAAATATGTATCTACTCAAAGTGTCACTGGTTTATAACAAATGAAACAACCACATACATCCTTCAATAGTTGATGTCCAGATATTTTTCCCAACACTTTCCACCATTCTTTTTAGCAAGAAAGAAGGAATAAGACTATCTTTCTTTTCTGAAGAAAAAGCTGTGTACACATGCTATCTTTCAAATGCAGTGAGGCTGGCTACAACGTGCATCACTTTGTAGTATCCAGATTTTACCATATCAGTTGTTTACATGTAAGTTTTCACATTGCAGTAGAGCTATGAGAAATTAAGATAGTGAAGAAAGAAATAAACTGGGTAGTCTAAGGAGGGATATTCCTACTGAGGTGATATGAGCCATCCATATTAGAGTACTGCCCTGGAATTTAGAACAATCTAGAAAATGCTAATTTACTGTAATCATTGTATTAGTTTAAATGAATGTATCCATTAAAATGGATTAAAATTAATGTAAAAAGCAGAGAAAAGAGAAAACAATTACCAAAGGAAGAAGAAGAAGAATGTGTAATAGCGGTAAGAAAAATGGATGTATAAAGTTAACAAAACTTAAGGAAGTAAAAAGAAAGATATTGGAGAATTGTTCTTTCGGTTTTTATACATCCTGTCACAGATGTTGCCATTTTTAATTAAATAAAATAAAGCTCAATTAATGCTATAAACTAGAAAATAATACTTCGTCCGTAGGTGTTAAAATGCATCTCATAAACCTTCTAATTATTTCGTCAGGTATAACTTCTGGAAACTGAGCAGATACCTCTGAGAGTTAAATATCCTTCACTGTTTCCAAAGGCATTCTAAGAACTATGGCACTTCAGAAAAACATTCTCTTAAAACCTGAAAACTCGTGGGTTGAGATAAAGACAGTTTAATAGGTAAAGCAACAGTCGCGCACACAAGCAAAGCAAAACAAGGAATTCATTCACTACTTCCCATCGGCAGGCAGGTGTTCAGCCATCTCCAGGAAAGCAGGGCTCCATCACACATAATGGTTACTTGGGAAGACAAATGCCATCACTCTGAACATCCCCCCTTTCCTTCTTCTTCCCCCAACTTTATATGCTGAGCATGACGTCATATGGTGTGGAATATCCTTTTGGTCAGATGGGGTCAGCTGTCCTGGCTGTGTCCCCTCCCAACTTCTTGTGCACCCGCAGCCTACTCGCTGGTGGGGTGATGTGAGAAGCAGAAAAGGCCTTGACTCTGTGTAAGCACTGCTCAGCAATAACTAAAACATCCCTGTGTTATCAACACTGTTTCCAGCACAGTTCCAAAACATAGCCCCATACCAGGCACTATGAAGAAAATTAACTCTATCCCAGCCAAAATAAAATTTAAAAACTTTCAAAAAGACTAGGATTTTTGAGATTTTATTTTTCAAGTCAGCCATTGCTATGTCAATAAAATGTTCCCAAGTAGCCATTCCCTCAAAAATTTCAATGGAAGCGGCTTTTTTTTTTTCCCCAAGTCTGAGCTATGAATTCCTTTACTCGCTGTATTTTTCCACTTTTTTTTCTTGCCTTTCATAAGGACATCACTTTAAGCAGTCAGACATTAAGATGGTTTTTACTCCATTCTAATTAGAAAGTTCACAACATTTTAATATCTGTGACAAAGAAAGATTTTCACTCATTATACATACATCTTAGGGAGCAGATGGAATTTTAGTGTGAGTGATCATGCATAAAATTTACATTCCGAAATTCTAAAGAAAAACACCAGACCTGCACTTAAAAGAGAAGAAGAAAGAGAAACCATGATAAACTTGTCAAATAGGAAAAAAAGGAAAAAAGGGGGGGGGGGGGGGGGGAAATTATGCACTCTTTCTTTTACACTGCATGCTTGTACCAGAGGAAAAAATCAACAAGGTTTTATTGCATGTACTCTACTTCCAGTGTTGATCATATAGACATTTGCTAAGCAAATTCAGCTGTCTGTCAAGAAATTGTCAGCCAAAGGAAGGCGGGAAGGTAGATGTCATGAGACTTAAGCCTCAAAGCTTCTTGTTAGAAGATAGATGACTAATATTCTAATGTTGAAATAAAGGAGCAAAAATCAGTAGAGAGAAATGTGTTTAGCAATAATCTACACTGCTGTGTGTCTTCTGGTGTGCTAATATGCTTCTATGTTATTCTGCATACATTTTTCTTTCATGTATGATAGAAGTTTTTAATCAAGAGGAACCTTTTAAGCATGAAAGTGAATCTTCATTATTGATAAGAAGTTCAGCATTATGTACTTGGCATTGTTTCTTAATACTGTTTTTTCCATTCAGCATCTTCCAGTGGATGTACTGGTAAATGTTTCATGTTTAATTCAGTCATTATGCTCCTAAATAATTCATGACTGAAAAAAATGAGGAAGACATTATCATAAATTTTATCCTATTTAAGTGTATGTATTTTTATTTATTTATTTTTACTCCATTGTTGTAACCAACTCATGTTCTGGTGTGTTTTGCTTAACTACTTCATAATAATTCTAGATTGTCCCTGAGGGACGTTGCAACTGTGTTTCAAACATAAAATACTGAAAACATACTGTGGCTGAAAATTCACTGCTTAATGCATCCAATTTCCACAGCAACATCTTCCCCATTGTTACCAACTGTCAGATAGCTACTCATAGTCAGTGATTTATAAAAACAAGTAGCAAGGGGAAAATTACTTGCAGGGAACAAGACAGATTATGCAACGAAGTCTCGTACAGCAACTGAATTTGTTTGTTGGTATGTAGAGCTGACCATTAACAACACTTGTATTTTTAACATGAAGCATACAAAAATAACAAAACATTGAAAGAGTATGTGTTTAGATACCGACATATTTTCATTCAGGTAAGAATATAAACTGGAAAGAATGATAATTGTACTTTAGGGAATGATTATTTAGTAAATTTATCTTGAAAAGAATTGATCTAGGAAGATGAAACTTAGAATTATAAAATAGTTTAGGTTGGAAGAGACATCTGGATGTCAGCTGGATCAAACACTCTCCCAAACCAGCGCCAACTTTGAAGTCAGATGTAGCACCAAAGTTAGATAGGTCCCCCAGAGTCATCTCTAGTTTTAGTTGTAAATGTCTTTAATGGCGGCAATTCTATCAGCCTCTCAGGGAATCTTGTTCTGATGCTTGACCACCCTCCTGTGAAAAATTTCCTGTATTGCAACTTTGGTCTGTTGCCTCTTGTCCTATCACTCCAAGGAAAGTCATGCTGCTTCTTCTCTATAGTCTTCTATTAGGTAGCTGAAGACAGGAAAAGATACGTCCCACTAGCCTTGGGGGTTTTTTTGAGAATGAACAAACTCAGCGCTCTCAGACTTTCTTTACCCATAATGGTCTCTAGTCCTGATCACCTTGGAGATCCACCTCTGGATCTGCTTCACTATGTCAAAATCTTTTTTTTGTACTTGGGAGCCCAAAACCATCCTTGAGGTATGGTCTCACAAATACCAAATAGAGGGGAATAACTTATTCCCCTGACATGCTGGCTATACCTTCACTAAAACAGTAAGGGATGTGCTGCGCGGGCACACTGCTGACTTTCAGTCAACTAGGTGTTAACCAATATCTCCAGCTCCTTTTCTGCAGAACTACTGCCTAACCAGTTAGTCCCCAGACTGTACTGAAAATAAGTTGTTCTGCCAGAGATGTAGGATTTTGCATTTGCCTTTGCTGTATTTCACAAAGTTTCCGTTAGCTACAAGAGACTGCATCAAAAGGCTTGCTAAAGTGAAAGTAAATGACATCCACTGTTCTCCCTTCAGCCAGTACATGAGTCATCTCATCATCCAGAACAGTTTGGTTGGTCACACACAGTTTGCCCTTTGTAAATACATGCCGGTGTTCCCAGTTGCCTTCCTGTTCTGCATGTGCCTCAATACAGTCTTCAGGTGTATACGCTCTGTGATCTTCCCAAAGACTGCAGAGAGGCTGTAGTTCTCCCAAAACTTCTTCTTGCCTGTTTTGAATATAGAAATGGCATTTGCCTTTCCCCAGTCATCAGGACCCTTCCACAGCTGCAATTGTCTTTGCAGAATGCATTATGGGCTGCCTCATAACGATATTAAGCAGCTCTTTAAGGAGTCTTGGATGCATCCTTTCAGGGGCTGTGAACTTGTGTATTTCCAGCTTTCTTGAATAGCTTCTAATTCAAGCCTGTATTAGGAGGGTAGTACTTCTCTCCCACAAGCTTGGCAACTCAACATGGAAACCTGGGACTGCAGACCAGCCCAGTAGAGGGTGAGCAAAAGAAGGACTTGAGTACCTCAGCCTTCTCCATGTACTCCATCACTAGCCTTCCTTTCCCATTTGTCAGAGGGTCAGTATTCTCCTTCACTTGCTTTCACTGCCTCTGAGCCTGTTCAAGTCCTTCCCATTTCCTTTCACGCCCTTCACCAGTTTCAACTCCAGCTGAACTTTGGTCTTCCTAATTCCCCCTGTGCATGCTCATGTGTTGATTTATACTCCTCCTCAGTAATCTGTCCCTTTTCCACCTCCCATCCACTTCCTTTTTCCCTTTAGGCTAGAGTCAGGCACTCCTTGCTGGGCCAAGCTGACCTTTTCCTATTACTGCTTGTTTTCTTGCTGTTCAGGATGGGCTGTTCTTGTGCATTGAGGAGGTTCTCCTTGAAGACAGGCCAGCTCTCATGGGCTCCTTTGCCCTTCAGGGCAAACTCTCAAGGAAAGGAGCTTTTCAGGTCCTGAGCAAATCAGTATCCATCCTCTTGCAGGCCAAGGTCTTTGGTCTGCCTTTTGCTTTTCTCAGGATGTTAAACTCTATTGTCTCATCGTCACAGCAGCCAAGGCTGCCATTGACTACCACATCCTTGGCCAGTTCTTTTTCCTTTGTGATTAGCAGACTCAGTGAAACACCTTCTCTTTTTGCCCCATCCAGTATCTGTATCCCATATTTGTCTCCCTGGCACCAGAAAGAACCCGCCTTGTTTGTGCCCACCATGCTGCCCTCTCTATGAAATCTGGAGTTGTTAGAGTCTCCCATAAGAGTCAGTTTCTGTGATCAAGAGATTTCTTCTAGTTCTTTAAAAACAATATACCAGCAATTTCCTTCATCCTGTGCCACAGAGACCTCTGATCACCTTTGATCTGCTCAAGATCTTCCTTAGCATTATACTTGTTGCAAAGGGTGGTAGTTGCAGTGCTGGACAAGCTTTGGCAATCTGTCTGCAGTGTCCTAGGTTCAAAAGATGCAGCAAACCTCTAAAGATAGCAGGTCTTTCAGAAGGGACCCCACCACTGCTTTTACCCATCATTTCCTCTTTGTGCTTAAGGTTCCAGTCAAGAATGGCTGGCCCAAACACCTTCCCTAGCACAATTCACTCCTCTCTGAAAATACGCTGAAGGATAAAAAGACCTCTTCTTGTTGACAGAAGTCACAAGTCTTTTTGTGAGTTCTTTAGAGCACGGAGCACTTCTTTAGAGTAAGGAGACAGAGAGGGGAAAGGTTGTGCGATAGAAATGGAGAAGGAGAAATGTAAAGGTTGTTCATAACAGCATTCAAAATATCTCTCAGATGTAATCTTTTAGAAATACATTTGAAAACTGGTTTGATGTTATGTGCTGTCCCCCCCAAAACCTTGCAAGCCTATAAAGTTTCATTGTGTGGAGTTAAAACTTTGTTAGGTAAAGCCACCTCCTATAACTGAAGCAAACTTTTAATTCCTTAATAAAGCAGTATAAGTATTTGCTGAGTAAGTTCAAATGATGTTGAACTTTCCAATTAGTGAAATGTGAAAAGGCAAGAATGTAGGTCATTAGAGTAAGACTTGAAAGCATGCTGTTTTATAGGGTCTTCACCTTATTTTTTATTATGCTTCAGTTTTGGTCTTTTCTGTTGTGTACAGCTGTACTGTGTCTGGCTGAGGGGGAGCTGGTTTCCCCACGCCAGCCCGCTGTGCTCTGTGCTGGGGGCTGGAGGCGGCACCAGTGTTTGGCTGTGGCCGGGCGGTGCCTGCCCAGCCCCGGGGCTGTCTGTCTGTCTGTCTGTCTGTCTCTCTCTCTCTCTCTCTGTCCCCCCACCCCCAGCATTTCCCCCCCCACCCCGCTGTGGGCTGGGGCTGGGCGGGATCTTGGGAGGGGGCGGCCAGGACAGCCGGCCCGGGCTGACCGGGGCTATTCCGTACCGTGTGACGCCTGCTCAGGGATAAAAGCTGGGAGAAGGAGGCAGCGGGGGGCATTCCTGGTTTGGGACGTTGGTCTGTGCCCTCGGGAGCAGCCGCGGCACGTGCTGGGCCCTGCTTCCCGGGCGGGGGCTGGGCGTCGCTGTGGTGAGAGGTGGGGAGTGGGGTCCGTGTTGTCCTTTCCCTTTTGTTTCCGCACGTGGTCTTTGTGTTATTAAACTGCCTTTGTCCTGACCCAGGAGGTTTCTTTCCACCTCATTTTCTGCCCCTGCCCTGCTGAGGAGGGGAGTGATAGAGCGGCTGGGTGGCACCTGCTGTCCAGCCGGGGTCAAACCACCACAACAGCTCATATGAAAGACGCTGTGAGTCTTACAGTCTCAATATAAGGTAAGAGTAATGAGAAAGTATCAGACTTAGACAATTAGAAGAGTTCTTAGAAAACTTAAAGGTCATATAGCCATTTCTACTTTACAATAACGTATTATTATTCAAAGTTTAATTTCTGTTTGGAAAGGAAATTAAGATGCAGATCTGGGCATAAGACCTCTTACTCATAAAACATTCAATTTGATATTTGTAATTAAATGTTCATCTATCTCATTATAGAGATAAGAAATTAATAATAATATCTAGACTTAAATATCTCTCACCTCTTGATAGATATAGAGAAATAGGGGATTGGTTTGAATTGCTTTTGTTGAAGTAATTCACACTTTTGACTTCACATTCTAGAAGTCTTCAGTGAAGTAGAATACTTTTTTAGATACTATCAAAACAATTTCATTCATATTAGAGAGTAAAAATCCCTATATTTAAAATAATGGGAATGAGGACATGAATGTGCCATCTCCTCTTTGGTTTTTACACCTTTTGGGAGAACAAGCTTAGATCTTGAGAAAGAATTTTAAAGGTATATCATTGTAATTCATCAGTTCATTGGAAAATCTTTAGTTATTTGAGTTTGCATTGTTTTAACACAAATCTTTTTTAACTATTCCAAAACTTAAAATTTATTTTAAAAGTAATAGCTTATTCTTGTGGAATACTTGTTGGAAAAGCTGAGGACTGGGAATGTATATGCTACTCCACAACATACTGTGTGGCTCCCAACCACACAGGTTTGAGCCAGCAACAGTCAGGATAACTGAGGGTGCACTAAATCATATTTCTCATCAACCTTCACAAATATTCACAAATTGCATCTGGTAACTCCATCTCTTCCCCAGTTCTGGCAACAGACTCATACTGCCCCATTCACGAAATATAAGCATACCCACTCTCCAGCAAACTTCAGAGCTTTAGATCTTAAAACTGCAGAGTACCATCAGAATAAACCAGGAGAAACTGTTGTCATCAAGAATGGAGAATTTACTAAGTGAAAATGACAGATAATCTTAGAAATGCTACAAACTTTAGGGGAAATCACAGAAAAGTATTTAGTCCCTGCTAACCTGATTGAGAAAAGATTCCTTCTTCATACCAGATCCGGTGAGCAACTTAAGCCTAGTTACATGAAGAGTAATAAACACCTAAGAGTTTTCTCAACAAAGCTCTACAAGTGCCAACATCCCATTTTTTGTTAGGAAAAAATGTTCATATTCTTAAAAGACTGATTCTGATTTGGTTCATTTGTTTACCAAATTAATTTCACAATGAAATTGTGAATTGTTATTATACAATGTATAATTGTTATTATACAATGTATTATAAAGTAATCAGAAAATAGGTAGGTAGAAAACTAACTTTTTGTTCATGATTAGTACTCCTTTAAACTTTGCTCAGATGCATACATTTTATAATTACAAAGTTAATGTATTTTTTCCCCAGAAGATATCCTTTAAATGCATAAAAAGCTTAAGATACTTTGCAAAGCATATATCATACTGTAATATCTGAGAAGCATTGAGTCCTAAAAAATAAGCAAGCATCAGAAACATGAACAACTGAATTTATAATTTAACATGAAAACTTCAAACCCTTAGGCACAGTCCACTAGTGATTTGTTTTAATGCCAAGTTTAAACTGGTCATTCTTTTTTTTTTTTTTTTTCCCCCCAGTTTGGTGGGGCTTTTTTTCCTTTTTCTTCTAAATTTGTATGTGAATTCTATCAGATTTTCCTTTCACCTTTCAGTAATCAAGAATCTTCTATGGCACCTAATCAAAAGTACTATGAATATATAACCATATATATCTGGACATACACACACAAAAATCATATCCATATCCTTCAGCATTATGAGTAATTGAATGATCATATTTTATTTATTCAGAGAGATGTAGATTAGAGAAAGTTGGCTATTTGTTCTTCACATACTGCTAATAGTCCTTTCATTTTACACTACACATTTACTAGCCAGAGATGAAATTGTGTTCTATAGGAATTTTTACTGGAGCACACACAGACACACTCACTCACACCCTCACACAGGTTTTAAATTACATGTAACTGTATATATGTTACATTTTGGGGAAGTAATATATTCAAGTCCTGAGTCAATCATGTTTCTAAAAGTTCAATTTGATTTAACACTCAGAGAAGCAAATCTCAACTCCCTTTGTATTTAAGGCAAAAGAGAAAGAAAAAAAAAAAGCCAATCACAAAACAAATAAAAATAAATTTAAAAGTCTCTTTTTGGAATAATACCATTAGTAGGCAAAGAGGTCAGCAGTAATACTTTCTATTCATACTGATCATTAAAACCATAACACATTTTAAAATTATAGATGACGGGATGCATTTTATGTAAAGGATATTTTTTTCATTTTATAAAGGGATTTAAAATTTTTAGTTGGCTAAATATTTGAGAGAGTTTTGAGACAGTATAGGTTTATAGCAAAAATAGAGTTTGAAACTCTGAAGGTGTTTGATCAACAGTATTTTAATACTGAATAATAATCTTTTGGTCTGCCTAATGGAAAAGAACGACATAGTTATGTCTGATGGACTCTCTGAAACTAGTTCTTTTCCAAAACATTAGTAACTAAGTGGAGTGTAGGCTTTATAGCCACTTGGCTTTTACTGTATTCGAATGTAGACTATAGCAGTTTCATACTTGTAGCTGCCAGCATTTTGATAATTTTTTTTTTTACTCTTTAAAAAAAAATCAAGAAGTATGTTTATGTTATATCACTAGTGGTAAGATATACTTTCACTTAGAGAAGACTGGTAAAAAGAAAACTGTAAAAGTGTATTTTTTTAGCTCAGAAAATCTCAATGTGATTATTGCAAACAATTTATTTTTTTGAACATACTGCAGGCGTATGTAATTAAAAAAAGGCATTTGTTTAAATTGTGCATTTGTATGACTCATATGCAGCTTTTATATATACACTATAACCTGTACATCTATATATAGATTACTTCTACCTCTATAATATATATATAACTTCTACATCTATAATATAGGTACATTATAACCCCTAAATTCAGCCTGTTCCAGTGCTCAGTAATCCTCACAGTAAAAAACTTCAGGAAACACTTTTTTACTGTGAGGGTGACCGAGCGCTGGTACAGGTTGCCCAGGGAAGGTTGTGGAGTCTCCATTCTTGGAGATAATCAAAAGCTGTCTAGACACTATCCTGGACAACTGGCTCTTAGTGTCCCTACTTGTGCAGCGTGGTTGGACAAGAAGACCTCCAGAAGTCCCTTCCAACCTCAACCCTTCTGTGATTCTGTGATCCATGGTATAAATACAAAGATTTGTCACAATTAGCTGACCCAGAAACAACAGATTCTTTTCATATATTAATTATTACTTCTTTAACCAGACTTTCATATAAATGTTTGAGCCCTCTTCAATAGGAACATTACAACAATTATTTTCTGACCTGAAGAGACCTGAAGGGAGATTCTAACACAGTTGAAGTTGATAAGAATTGCAGTTAACTTCAGCATTATCAGTACTTCATNCAAAGGAAAAGATTTGTTTTCTACTGAGATGTACTTAAGTTTTTCTTCCCCATCTTTTTTCTCCCATTACCTGTGTGATCTTTATTCCAAATACATGAAGATCACCAGCTTAAAGTTCCCTAGTAGTTTCACCCAAATGCACATAGAAAGCATCACATTCCCCGGTAGCTGGCACCCAGAGCTCTTGTCCTACTTACTGGCTGGTCCAACGTGATGTTCACATGCAGAGGCTCAAAATAGGGAGGGCATTCACATAGAAGACAGTTAGAAATAGGATTTATTAAGAATGTAGGACAGACTGTGGTGATCACACTAGCACTCAGTCTGACAAGTATAATGACCAGCTTCTGCTAATATGTGATCTGTCCCTTTTATCCTCCTTTTCTGAAGCTTGTTCTTTCGTGGTTGGTCTCGATCCCTCCACCATTCCATAAAAAATTAGTGTACAATCTCCAGATTCTCTGGTCTATTCCAAAATCATTTTTCCCTGCATCCCATAGTAAGTCCTATATCCCTTAAGGCAGTAACTCTCCTAGTTTGCCTGGATTTACCTGCTAACAAAAACTTTGCAGTGTGACTTGCAGTTGCACAGTTATAGAGAGATGAAAGATGAAATTCCGTTGCTGTAATGGGAAAATGATGTTGTGACAGTCATGCTTTTTGACAGTTCTTAAAAAATGGTTTGACTTTAGAATGTGTATTTCAAAACTGCAAGACCAAGGTAAACTTTGGTTACTACCATTTAGATCGAGTACCATTTTTTAAGCACCATTACTACTTTTTCAGGAGCATATTTTAGTGAAAGCAGAGGCCTGTAACATCCATAAAGTAGGAGTGCACTAATCAGGACATTAATGCTGGCTTGCCCTGAACCCAGATAGGAGGATTCTAAAATAGTGTTAGCAACACAATATAGTATATACACTATATAACAGCTATATATAAGTAGTTTGTAACACTGTGAAGTCAAAGTTAAGAACAATCTATAAGCATTTTACTTAACTTTGTAACCACCAAAAGGACAAAGATATATGTAGCTCCACATAGCAAGAGGTAACTATGTTGTTAAATACTGGGGAGAAAAAAGTTGTATTAAAAAAACCCCAACCCTCTTGAAATTCTTGTTAAAATTCTTATGACCAATTTGTTTTTTAAAAAAAGGACTTTAAACATAATAACTAAATTTAGGAGTAAAGAGGTACTAAGATGGGGAAGCAGGAAATTCTTAAACGTGTCTGCATTGGTATAACAATTTTTCTCTGTAGATTGTTGAAACACTACACAGAAAAATTGTGAGCTGAATACTTTTAAAAATACATTAATAAATATATAAGTTCCTACTTTTTCTTTGTTTATTTTCTAAATATTGCTTATTAAAACTGAATTAGAAGATTTCTAGTTATGATTAGAAAGAGAAAATTGTAATCTATTACCTTTGTTACAGGTGTTTCACAAGGTCATTTAAGGAATGCAAGAATGTAGCAAATTACTGAGAATGTTGATTTCGCAGGTAACACTAAGCTTTTATGGCAAAAAACAATTGTTTTCTTGTCAAAATAAATTTCCTGGGCTCTCTCTTTCTCAAGTAAGTATAAACATTGAAAATTGCTTTTTTAAAAAAAGGTCCTAAAATCTTTTATTAATCTACAAAAAAATACATAAACCCAGACTATCAAAAATTAAAGAACTTAGAGTACTGCAGGCAGAAAATTAAAAAGAGGAATGTGAGTCAAAATTAACTGTGAAAATTGTTGATTTTATCAAAGCTATGCCAGGTTTTGTCTCTTGACAATCTGTCTCAAAGCACTTTTTTGAGCTGACTGGAAAACACTCTCCTAGGTATTTGTATGCATAGGAACCTATCAATTAAGAGGAAAAAAAGAAGTACTTACTACATCCAGGAGCTTATTTTGTTGTTCATGTAGCATCACTAGGATTTACCAGAACAAACTATTAGCTGGAGAGCAGAGATGAAGCACACTTCTAGAAGTACCTGTAATTAAAGAGCGGATGTGTCACCAAGGCAAGTTACCACATGCAGAATTTTGGCCCAAAGCCGTAACTGAATCTACCTCTCATAAAAAAGCCATCCAATAGCACATTTTTATGCAAGGCCTAGAGAAACTGAGATTGCTACCATTTCTGAAGGCTGTATGGGCTTAACTGTGATTAAAACTGACAACCGGCTTTCCCTCTCAGCCATGTGCTGAGTTGACCTTACTGCAGCATTCCTATATACTCACATATTTGCACTGGTAATAAAGCTTTGCAGAGACTATTAGTGGTAATTGCTGTCTGTAGCCTTTCATGCCAGAACTATAGCTAAAGTACGCTGTGTTCCTCAATGTTTAATATTGTTTCTGTGAAATGTAAGGGATCCTGAGAAAAAAATGTGGTCTGTCTTTTTTCTTAGCACCATTTCCATTTGTCCCTGACAAAGTACATCTTTGGTTACAGAAAATCAGTATTAAACAGAAATAAAGACAATACTTTGTAATGACAGTCATTCTAAGAATACTGAAAGCTGAAAGAGCATGAAGTTTTAGTATGCTGTAACTATAAATTATTTTGATTTAAAAAAAAAATCTGAAGCACCATTTTATTTTTCTTCTTCTTGCATATGGGGAAAAACAAACCAAAATAAAGCATGCTATCAACCCGCTTAGCAACAGAGTGAAGTAATTCATGAAGACGTAATGGGATGAAACAGAAATCTCTCATGATTTACTTCTCAAGTACTTGCATTTTTCATCTCTATAAAGCTATGTTATAGCCCTATGTAAAATCATATTAATAATAATGCACAGCTTTGTAAGAATACATATGTCAGAGCTGAGTCCCCTAGTAGTTAATTTCAGTCCTTTGTAATTGTGCTTGGACTTGCAAATTTAAATGCTTTTTTTTTTTTTCAGCCATTCTTCTGCAGTTATTTTTCAGCCAGACCAACTGCAGAGAGCTTAAACTTACATGTACACATGCACATATAAACACAGCACAGCTGATATGCAGCTGACTGGCCAAGGGCACAAACCTATTAACACTGAGAAAATTCTGGACATGAGAATCCTACAGTGTGTAGCTATTAATTCTCTGCTTTTCTACCATTTAGACACAATGAATGTAGTAAAATCTTCATAAATATTGTAGGAATAGAAATCTAGATTTGCAGCCTCAAAACCTTGAAAATAATTCAGGGTTATGTTTCTGAATTACAAGGATTTCAGAGTTACATTCAATCATCTGTCTTTCAGTCTCTCATTACCATGCTAATATTTTCTCATATATTTCTGAACAGTTTTACCTTGACCAAACTAAAAAAATTCTAGTTCCTATGTGTCATTCATCAGCTTTTGTCTAGAAGTAATCAACATCCTTCTCCCCATTGAAAGCAAGCTGTGCTTCAAAAATAGCAGATGAAGTTTTGCGCCCACAGAATTATTAGCTACTAATTCCACCACATTTATACATCTTTATGTAATGCTTTACATATTCTAAACCAAAACACTTCCACTGCTTTAAAATTGTAACATAGATTTGCATATACATCTCTTCATTGTCCCAGAGATCTATGTATGCAACGTGACATTAGATAAAATAATTTATTCATTAAAGGTCTGTATGGAGTACCTGATAAAAAAGTGGCAGATCACTTTCTTTTATTATTACTCAAAGGAAGCTCCATCTAGAGGATACTATTTTTTACATTTGATAGTATCAAGAATGAGTGTGAACACCCCAGAAAGAGAACATCTGGGTATGGAACTAATTCCCTCTATGACATTACATCAAAAAGTGGATACAATTTCTTCTATGTAATTTCAACTTCCTATAGCAATTTAACCTATTAAGCTTCTTTGGCTATGTAGTGAGCTGTGCAAAATTGTGACTTTTTTTACAAGACTTTCTGTTAAAGTAAAAATGGGTCCTCAGAAACATAAGTGTTCCTGTCATGAAGTATGTAATGTGAAATTCTTTGCAGGACTCTCATGCCATAAAGCTGCTAAAAAATTAGTCTTTTCAAAATGGTTTGAGCCAGATCCACAGCAAGTGTAAATCAGTATGAATTTATTGAATTAAGAGATCCCTATCTGGTTCCATAATGAGACTGTGTGACAGGAATGCATACTACGGTGCACAAAGGTAAATGGGGACTGAATATGATGATACAGAAAGTTCATTCAATTCAACATTATGTATACTTATCCATAATTTGTATTTGTAACCATTATTTTTACAGATCTGATCAAAAATTTTCAATATACATTCACTGCAGCAATGTTCAATTGCAATATTTCCCCTTAAGGAATGGCTCAATATGAATGCTGTGTGCTGACGCTGACTAGCTATGAACCTTGCTTTGGTGGGTTACAGCTCTTTGGAAATGAAGATGGTGTCACAATTTCAGTTTTTCTAATTGCATTGTAGAAAGAAAGAAAAAATAAGCAAGAAACCTCTTTGTGCTTGAATAAATTCCAATATTCCTTTAACATGTATCTCAGATAAAATGAAACAAAAAATAAGCAAAAGGAAGATCCACACACTTTTTAATACTGAGGAAATATTTTTATATATACTTTATTTAGGTGGGCAAGGGATTCTATTGTTTTGCATTTCATATTTAAAATATAGCTAAAATGGAACTTGTGTACTTTAAGAGAATATGAATCAGTAGGCCATGTTGCTTCTTACTTTTAACAGCCAGTTCTCAAAGGCAGGGTACCAGAGAAAACACTGTAATTTTTAAACAGGCTACAGTAAAAATAACCTTATATATAAACCCAAGAATTTATTGGTAGTCTAATGACAATCCTAGCGGAGGAGCTTGCCAAGCCGCTCTCCATCATTTATCAGCGATCCTGGTCAACGGGGGAGATCCCGGATGACTGGAAGCTAGCCGATGTGACGCCCATCTACAAGAAGGGCCGGAAGGAGGATCCGGGGAACTACAGGCCAGTCAGCCTGACCTCGGTGCCCGGGAAGATCATGGAGCGGCTCATCTTGAGTGAGCTCACCGGGCAGGTGCGGGACAACCAGGGGATCAGGCCCAGCCAGCATGGCTTCATGAAAGGCAGGTCCTGCCTGACCAACCTGATCTCCTTCTATGACCGGGTGACCCGCCTAGTAGATGAGGGCAAGGCTGTGGATGTTGTCTACCTGGACTTTAGTAAGGCCTTTGACACGGTCTCCCACGGCATTCTCCTGGAGAAGTTGGCAGCTCACGGCTTGGATGGGCATACACTTTGCTGGGTAACAAACTGG
>WAAD01035262.1:0-44292 GCA_013389945.1 Fregata magnificens
GTTGATAATACAGGGATGTTTTCGTTACTGCTGAGTAGTGCTTGCACAGAGTCAAGCCTTTTCTGCTTCTCATACCACCTCACCAGTGAGTAGGCTGGGGGTGCACAAGAGGCTGGGAGGGGACACAGCTGGGACAGCTGACCCCAACTGACCAAAGGGATCTCCCATACCATATGACGTTGTGCTCAGCATATAAAGCTGGAGGAAGAAGGAGGAAGAGGGGATGTTAAGAGTGATGGCATTTGTCTTCCCAAGTAACCGTTATGCATGATGGAGCCTTGCTTTCCTGGAGATGGCTGAACACCTGCCTGCTGATGGGAAGTGGTGAATGAATTCCTTGTTTTGCTTTTCTTGCATGCACGGCTTTTGCTTTACCTATTAAACTGTCTTTATCTCAACCGATGAGTTTTCTCATTTTTACTTTTCCGATTCTCTCCCCCGTCCCACTGGGAGGGAATGAGCGAGCAGCTATGTGGTTCTTAGTTGCCGGCTGGCATTAAACCACGACAGGAAGGAAAAAAGGTCTTAGAAATACGATGAGGAATTTCGGGTTTAAGTTTAGTCTTTTATGGTATAGGTGGACTTGTATTTTATAATAGCTGTATGGTTTAATCCTGATATGGACCATATTAGTATAGGTCAGTTGCGGGGGGGACTCCGGCTTTTCTTTGCTTTAGACTGTATTTTAAAATAAATTTTCACTGTACAGTAACTTCTGTATAAGTATTGGTGATCACTCTGGTAGAGACAATTTCAGGAGCATGTTCCTATTTAAGGGAAGATGCAAACAGATTTGGCAAATAGGTAGCAAGTATCTGGAATTTGGAGGAAGCAGCTGCTGTGTGTGGATTAGCTATTAAGTAATTTGATTATTTATATACTATGGAGGGAAAAAAAAAATCCCAAACTCTTTGAAGACTGCAGTTCTAAACCTTTTACTGATCTGCCTGCCCACATAAGGATTTGAAGGAGGGTCAGAGCTCCTTCAAGTCTTTATGCCTCTCCGTGCAGTCATATAGAGGGTTGTCTTAGATTTGCTCTGTTTCTGTGGGTGTGAGGGTACAAAGGATATTTTAGAGGTGTCTTAGTGTTGCATGAATGGGTATGCTCTTTGTGTGATAAGGGATAAAGATTGGTTGTAATACAATGATAAGAATCTAAAAATATAATCTGTAATTATAAAACTATAAAATGAGCTGTCTGCCATGCATCTGTTGTCTAAAATTAAAGTATTTAAAGACAACTATAAGGATGACAACTGACTATTCAAGTGGATTTCTTGCCTGACTTTTATTTTACTTTTTTGTCCACCAAAATGGTGCTATTGATGATCAATCCCACATCCTACTGTTTCTGGCTTTCAGAGGCTTCAGCACCTATTTATTTAGTAGCTGAGTCTTACTGACAGAATGCCATGATGTTGGAAAGTCTATTAGTGAAAGAACCCTCTAATCACTAATTCCTTTATGGTCTCTTTAGACAGCACAATAGTTGGTCTCTGTCTTTCTGTTTGAAAATATGGCAACAGCTCAGAGATATCAGCAGTCTACAGCATGAAGTTTTCATGGACACGCTTATTTAGTACCTGACACTTATCCTGATAGTATAATTTTTTTGTTGTTAGGTTCCTGCTATGTTGTTCCTTTTCTTCATGGTTTATGAAATTAGGTTTTATCTGGACTTGACAAACTGACAGTAGGCGTTTCTACTGTAAAAGTGATTCCTTTTTTGATCAGGAGGCTGAAGGTGGAGATAGGTCTTAGTTTTACTTCATAAAATGCCATGATAAACAAATGTAATTTGTATTCTATTTTACATGTAGTAATTTATGTGTTTGCAGCTTTATTTGGTTCACACATAGTACCTTCAGATGAAATTTATATATATTATAGGAAGTATTTTCTGCACTGTTAATATTTAGTAGTTGAGCTCTGTATGGAGCTTCTCAATCAGCATTGACAATTAAAGGGAAATTAAGTAAGGGTTAAGAAACTGCTTGGAACTAACTGGGGGTTTTGCACTGTTTGAGATCCCTGACTGAAAGATATTTTGATGGAAGCCTAGTTATGGTATTATGTGTGATTAAATCATATAGTATCATCCAAACTGTAATGCCTTCGATAATATCTCTGTAAATTATCTTTATGCTTTTTGCTCTTTGGCTGAGTCTTTGGAGCATGTGTATTTATATGTTTCTGTCTGTTCTCAAGGGCCCTTCTTTCATAATGAGGGTGCATCTCTCCCCACGTGGTATTTAATGCAGGTGTGATTCCAGACAAGATGTAGAAGGTTCATTTAATTTGCTCTATTTATTTTACTGCTGAAGGCACTTATTTCTATTTTTTGAAAGATCCTTTTGTGATTTCTTTATGGAGACGTAAAGATTTCAGTAAGCAAGTGTAATTAGAATTTCTTTCCGATTAAAACAGTGGTTTTCCTGTTGGTGGGAGGCTTCATTCAACATGTGTCTGTTAGGTGGTTATTACATGCTAACATTCTGATGTTTTTATTTAACCTAATTTGAATTAAGTTCTCATTAATCTGGTGTGTTAGCCCACTGGACACACTGGCTTTGATCCTACAAAACTTTACTACCTTGATGTCAAAGAGACAATTTACAACGTTAATGCTGAGCAGCAGAAAAAATAGGGTAAGATTGTAAGGATAACTAGCAGGCCATCTTCTTTCATGCATCCTTTTTGTAATTCGAACAGGCTGAGTAATGAAGACCTTCTACATCCTGCTGAGCTGTCATTGAGGCTTTGTCTTCTATTGAGGTGCTGGTATGTTTCGTTAGGTAGTGAGCTGAGCAATACCCTGGCACTCTATTCTTTGCAGTCTGGGTCATGTTAATATGACCTGCTTCCGCCTAAGCTTTGAAGAAACTAAGAGACAGTTGGAAACCACAGGTATTCCACTTTTTCTTGGTCTCTCAATATACATATAAAAATAAAGAAAAATTTATTCTGCCAATTTGTACTTGCTTTTTAAACTAATTTCAGTGGTCTAGTCATGTAAAATAATGTGAAAAAAACAACAGTTCTTGAATTATTTCTACATGTTCTATCTTCTGGAATGCCTTTTATGTAATTCATGATCATAGGCTGGCTCATTTCATAGGAGATAGGTAAAGTGCTACTACTCAGAAAATGAGTCTCAACAAAAGGATCATACAAGAATATATGTTGTAATTAAAGTGAAACATTCTAACTGCTTCTTACAACTAAACCCTTTCTTTTAATGATGAAATAAGCCTAGGAGATGAGTGGACAAATACATGGCTGTGGTGTGTATTGGTGCTTATTATACATGCATAAGGAATAAAGGTAATTTAAACAAATTAACACAAATGTCCTTGAAAAATACAGAAAATCCTGCTGAAGGTACTCCATGGCCTGCTTAATGTAGACTTCTTGGAGATCTCAAGGATAGCACTTGTTAAGGTCTGTGAAATTTCATCAGACCACTTAATTTAGCTGCCTGGTGTCCTCAATTTATCTGAGAAACTATGCTCTTGATTTCACTTGAGTCATTAGTATACAAAACTTTATACTTAGGCACATATTTTCCAGAATGTGAGAATTGTATTACAAAGTCCTGGGTATGTGTGACACAAAATCATATGAAGACTTTTGGAAGATTCTGCTTACATTATTTTGAGTATCTGTTAAACACATTGCAAAAAGTTGGAAGGAAAAAAAAAAACCCCAAACCAAAACAGGGAAGTGAGCTTTTAACAGAATGGTAATCCTTGTTTTATGTGCAGCTTGTGTACTGTGTTCTGTATTCTTACTCATAGGTAAGGCACAAACTAAAGATGTGGCTGATCAATTTGAGTGTAGTTGCGTTAGAGTATTCCTTAATTCTGGGGACATGTATTTGTGATAAATTCAAATTCTCTGATATTTGAAAAATGTATAAATTCCAGAAGAGATTAAGTGAATTGCAGACGTAACAGGCAACAATAGGAAATAACCGAAACCTAAGAGGAAAACCTTAAAACCTGGTTGTGGTTGTGTGTATGCTACCATTTATTAGGAATTAGGAACTGCCAGTGTAGAAGGAAGGAGCCGGGACAGTGGTGCTTTAAGCAAACAAAGGAACAAAAGCACCCTGAGTCTGGACGACACCAGAACTCACATTTCTCTTGTGCCAAGGTAGCTGCAGTGGGTTTAGTGTAATGGTGGGTGATTTCTTGAAAATGCTAGCAAAGACAAGGCTTTTGAGATGTTAATTTGCTCTTATGCAAATTAACCTGTCAGTGGCACAGTGAATGTGGAAGACCCAACTCTTTTCCTAGAGTGGTTCCTATGGTTTCTGAGGTATGCTTTGTCAATTTGGAAGCTATGAATATTTATGGTATACAAAAACCCTCATCTGTGTTGCAGTTTCTATAATTTTTATTTAATTTTACATTAAAAGATGTCATTTCTATCCATTGCATAGGTAAATGGCTTCATCAGCAATCATTTTATGCATGCAAGAGCTGGCCTGATTTACGGAATGCTAAACACAGATGGGTTTGTTCCTAATGCTCTCTAGTAGTTACTGTAGGAAATAGTGCACAGTATATGCCTAATACATTATTTACTGAAGATAAATGCTAGACATGATTATGGTAAATTAGACCTTTTGAATTATTTATGAGAGTCAGTGCTAAATGTTTTTCTCCTACTTGTGTTACTATAAAAGCTGTTATATAATTGTTGGTAAACACTTTTTTTGTTAATTATTCAAGATACAGGAAATAAAATGTTTGGTTAAGTGAATCTTATTCACTTAGAGCCATCTGGTTTTTTTTAAAACGTATTTCAACATTTATCTCTGCTTTCAGAGGTAAAAAATTAGCACGTTATTAGATAACATTCCTCGTAGTCCTGTCATCACCTATGTGGAGAAACTGAAAAGCAGTGCACTGTGTGGAAAACCTTTTTTTTTTTTTTTTTTTTTCTTTTAAAGCATCACACTTTCTTTCTAATATTTCCATAATACATGAGTGGATATATTTTCCGTGTATGCAAGGCTATTCTTCATTGAGTGGGTTTGTGGCTAAAGTTTTGGTAATTTTAGCTTGTGCCCTGTCTTGCACAATGATTGCCCTCATTTCCGCTGAAATACTTGAGTTTTTTAGGAAAACAGGTCTGTGCAGTACTGGCATAATATTTTGTATGTTCCACTCTCTAGCTGCCTCACTGGTTTCCAGTAAAATACCAAGTAAAATTTCCGATCCTGAATTAAGTATTCTATACAAGGTATACCTCCTCCAGCCATTTTAATGCTTGTGGGGTTTTTTTTTCTTTTTCTAATTATATTTTGAAATTGAAATTCTAAGATGCCACCATTCCCAAAGGCCAAATGAACATAATCTATTTGATGGCAGACTGGCTTTTGGCAGCAAGGAACGTGCTGACAACATAGGCATATACATCTTTTGTCAGTTTTTATTTAGCATGCAAAATATATTTCCCATGCTGTGAGAGTACTGTGCCAGTTTTAAAGCTATGCTAGCAATTATGTGTTAAAGTCTCATTCTGCATTTTTCACAGAGAGCGTTCCCACTTATTTATTCAATCTGAAGCATCTTTAATTCTCTACATAATCATTCATATTTATTTTGATACATTTTCCATATTACTCTTTTCACTCAGTCGGGATAGCAAAGTTCACTTGTCTGTAGTTGTTTGGGCATCACATTTGGATCTGCTGTAAAACATTGCAGCGCTGAGATGCAGACATGGCATGTGGCTTTGGGAGAATTAATTCTGGGAATATTCTCTCCCTACTTAGTTGAACAAGGTGTTTTGTAAAGCACACAAAAAGAGGTATGAATGCAGAAATGCTATGAGCATATTTAAGACTGTTTTGTAATATTCACCCAGTTCACGTTCACCATGGTTCTGAGTGATGTCCAGGAAAAAAAAAAAAAGATTTTGTGGAAGGTGGTGAAAGTTTAGTTAGAAAATTTTAGGGATAATACGTGTCTGCCACCAGACATTTATGATCAGTCTTTCTTGCCAAATTAAGAATAAGACAACTTTCTTATCAGCTAGGCTAGTTTGGAGGGCTGTTACTGTTTCTTCTTTCAGTTGATTAACTTCCTTTTTCCCCCTTCTCTTTCCTGAATTCAGCAAGAAAAAGCAAATGTTTGAAAACCCTTTTGTGTATCCTTTCTCTGACAAGTATTTTTGGAAGGGTTTTATTTGTCTATATTTATAAAGCATTATGAAAACTGGTGGTTTTTTCTGGAAAGTTTTTTCTTTAGTTCTGTAAAAGATGAATACACAATTCAGGTCCAGATCCAAGCTATATATTTATTTCAAGAAAGCTTTTATAAGTAATGTTAATATATACATTTTAATCAATTAAAATGGTAGAGAGCTAAATGTTTAGCACTTAAATCTGCAAGGAAAAATGGAAAAGAGCAGCCTTAATTTAAATTAATAGAATTTTAAGATAAATTTCTGCACAGCTCCAAAGTCTGGTTTTCTTACCCTTTAAACTGACAAGTTAAATGAAGCAGCCATAGCATGGTTCAGCGTGTAATAGTCTAATTCCTGCATGCACACTTGTTCAGACAGTGGAGTTCTGTTACTCTAAGTATGAGTCAAGAGGAGCTAGTTGAATACATGCTGAGCACTGATTTATGTTTCTCCTCTACCCATTTACCAAAAGAGTAAGAGAAGAACAGGTAATGATTTGTCCATGCATATTCACATCACTTGGCCTATTCAAATTTTTTCATTCCCTGTGATCTGTTCATAAATGCAGGAACTTGGCTGGCTTGAATTTCAGATGTTATTAAAAAGAATAGTTATAAAACCTGAACTAATATACAATAGAGAACAAAATACCTGCTAGACTATAGAAAGCATTTCATATTGTTCCTGAAAAGCAAATTCAGCCAGCCAGGGTTAAAAGTTGGTGCTAGCAAGGTGGTAATCAGTGTTAGTATAAAAATGAATACACTGTAATGGATAGTATGCTGGATTTCAGTTTCAAATGGTATGATGGCCTATTTATCATCACTTATACTACTTGTTTAGGTATAAAAGTATAAAGATTTTGTACCAGTCATTAAGTTTTACAGCATTGTATTTAAGCCCATTTTTGGAGCTCGATTAGAGAGGAAAGAAGTGGAGCAGTGCTTTAGAGGACACTAGTTATCTTTTTCCTAACTAGTCAGTCATTTTGTTCATGTAATTTATTGAGTTCTTTTTTCAAAGTACATGTAATTTGGAGGGGAGTGGTGAAGTAGGTGTTAGCTTTATAAATTTTCAATTATGACCTTTGAAGTAGGTGTATTAAAATGTTGCTATAGTATAAAAAAATGCTGTAGAATACCATTGCCACAAGTTTGTCTGAATTTCATGTCAGACGTGCTTAATTTACTGGGAAAAAGAAAAACAAGGGGGTGGGGTTGTTTACTTTTCTCAGTTTGTGGCCTTTCTTTCTCCTGGAAATTATAACGATCAAGTAAGACATTTTTGTGCATCCTCATCAGTAAAAGTCACTGTGGTTATAATTTCATTAATAGTTTCATAAAAGCTATGAATTCAAATGATTTCTAGATCTTCATTCTGCAGTTAGCTGCAGGAAAAAAGCAAAAAAAAATTCAGTTGTAAATTAAATATTCTGAGCAGAAGTCAGTTTTGTATGCATACTGTATTTTAAGAGAATTAGTTACATTTCATTTTGCTTATTAGAATTTGTATTTTGTCACAAAAATGATTTTAGAAAGTGTCCCTATTTTGTTCTGTTTAAATTTTGATCCTGTGAAGAAAAGGTAACTTCTAGTCTTGAATTTTTTTAATTTCCCCCGCCTTTGAGTTCTCTCAAATAGAATGAAATATGGACCCTCTGTTTTCTCCTAATCCAGTGGCAGCCTGCAGTTTTCTGATAAACAATTAGTGTAATGATTTATCTAGGGGGAAAACTAAAATGTTTAGAAGGTACCTTATCTGGAAAATTATTTTAAAACTAAATGGTGAAGTAATAGACCCAAGGGGCATGGTGATTTAAAACAGTACCAAGTAATAATTACATTAAGGTTTGTAAACTAAACAACCATCAATATTTACAGGTTCAGACAAATGGTGATTTATTGTGCATGGTTAATTTGTGCTTTAACAGAAGCCCAGTTGCAAAGACAAAAAGTAACTGCTTGCACTGTTTGTTTGAAATAGGACAAATGAGATTTTTGTGGCTGAAAATAACAGAAATTTCTGCCAGAGGCGTGGTATGTTCAGTCTTTTGCCTTTCTGTTTAAAACAAAAACAAAAACAAACCGCCAAAAAGACCAAAACAAAACCACACACACCAGGAAACAAAAAGCCATCCAATCAACAAAAAAACCCCAACAACCCCAAAACACCAAAACCCAGGAATTGCAGGTAGTGAGATACTGAGGATCACTTATGAGCTGCTGATTACGGTCAACTTTCATTTACTTAAAAGATGTTGAAGGCACCCAGCATGATGTGTGTTTTGAAACATGCATATTAATGGCTAGCAATTAAAAGAAAAGTATTTTAAATGGAAAAAAATCATCATAGCTTAGTGGCATACTATTCACTCACTATTATGCTTACCACAAACAGTTAACTCCTGTCTACCCCCCAAGAGTACATCAATAATGCATTTAAAATTCCTTACTGGTAATTTTATCATTGGTAGCAGTTTACTGTGCTTTAATGGAAGTGTTGATAAGAGTCTGTCTGGAGACGATAACAGCCTTTTTCCTTTTCTGTTCCCATGGCCATAATCACAGATGTGTTTGTTTACTCGCATGCTCAAGGAATCTTAGCTGAATTAAGGGGAGGGCTGCGACGTGCTCCTGCAGCCAAGGAGTGCGTCTCACCCGCATCCCAAATATAGCCACAATTTAACCAACTCCCATGTTCCTTATGTCGTGGTGACTGTAGGAAATAAGACTAAGTTCTCAGCGTTCCCCAAATCCCAGGGAAAAAAATAGCTTTAGAAGCATCCTGTTGGAACAATGAACAGAAATGATTAGGACATAAATGGGGCTAGGTATTTAACTTTCCAAAAAAACTTTTCCAAGGGTGTATTGCCCATAGAGCAGCATAAAGCTAACACTATAAAAGAAGCTACATTATTTTGCTGCATATTTAATTTCTTCCTAACATTGCGATTTCCACCCTTGGTAGGAGACTGGCTCAGACAGATATCCTACAATGTCACCAAAGTATCTCTCCACTGTCTTGGGGTGTGGGTTGCTACTGGCCACTGCAAAGGCGGAATGGCGAGGGCTGCTGGAAGGGGAGGCAGCAGTGGCTCTTTGTTTCCTTGGTGCTCCATTCATCATTTCCAAAGAAAGGAATGAGCTTCTTGCTTCACTTGAAGTCCGTGCAGCTAAACCCTTTCTTTGGCAGATCGGATCCTTCCTTGGGAAACAAATGACCTGCTTCTGCCCTTGCCGCATTTAGCACAAAAGGTATTTAAGCAGGAGATGAGTTAAATGCCTAGTTCTCCTTCTGAATAGTGGCTGGGCACTCATATCTGCTATCTGTTGCAGGAAAAAAATGGTTCTGAATTTTTTTGTTTATTACTTTAAGTCCTTAATGCCTCAACTTTTTAAACAAGTGTTACTGGTTAGTTGACACTGTTCATTTAACTCTGACAAGTACTGAATTTTCCAGATCTATCTGGTATCAATGTAGTATTATTCAAGCAAAAGCTTGTAACTAGCATCAAGTAGCATAACCTAACACTTTCTACGAAAGTCATCTTCACTGTGTTTTATGCAGGTGACCAAAGCTCAGATACTGAATAGTTTTATAAAGGCAAGCATCTATTCCCCACGTGGATTGAATGGTGAAATTGCACATAAAGTTGCTCCTACCACATTCAGTAACAAAGTTCTTTGATTTCAATAGTTTCATTATAAAGAGAAGCACATCTCCATTCTTCTGCATGTTATATAAAGTGAGGAAACTTATGTTCGGCAACAATTCCAATACTGTTAGAAAAATAGGAAACTTAAAATCTTTACATAATTTTCAATCCTTTTCTAACTTGCATCTGTTCAATTAGTTGGTGGATTTTAATTTGAAATATTGTTATAGTGGAGAATCACCAACAATATTTTGTAATTGCTTTTGGCAATTATGTATTAGAATAATCCCAATACTTCACATTTTTAAAGTGTAGGTTTTTAAGATTTGGGGCTATATTTTTCCTGTTACATACTGTTCTGATTGTAGGGAAATATTTGAAAGAATATGGACAAATAACCCTTTCTGATGAGTAAGTTGAAAACATAACAGACTTCTGCTTTCTCCCACAGAATGTAGACTGTAACCTTCTTTTTCAAAATTACTTTTAATTCTTCAGCTGAATAGATGTATAGATGATAGAGAGGAGGTAAATAATTGCAATTATAGACACTGGTATATTATCATTAAATAGACAGGTAAAAGACTATTCCTAATGACTGTGAGGGTTGCCTTGCATGCAGTGCTAGATTAAACTGAGATTGCTAAATGTTTATTGCCCCCCTGCCCTTAGCTTTTCTTAGAAATTGCAGCTTCTGCAAGATGGTAGAGAGGAAATGGAGTAACACGTAATATCCTCTGTGCAGCTTGATGGTTTACAGCCTGTATCAAAATCCTGAGCTGTAAGTTGCGGCATTGAAGAGTATTTAAATGTCTTGTCCAGCATCCCTTTAGCAGAACTGAGTGGACAGCTGGAAGCAAGAATCACATCAACCCTCTCTCTTCTTTGAAGTCTGGTTTGCAGTGCCAATCTAAATGAATGTTGGGTTTGGATGATAGTATGGAGGCACTCTCTGTTTAAGGTCGTTCTCTTGCAGAAACCTGAGAACCCAGTGGAACTGAACGTAGCCTGGCTTTAACTGTATTAAGTCAGTGTTTCATGACTGTTGTCTTTTAGCGACTTTCAGTATATTCCATAGGGTGACAAAGGTTGCCTTTGGCCGTTTTTAAGGGCTGAGTTGTTTTTGGCTATATCAGAATATACAGTGTATGTCGATGAAATAATTGCATATATCTTGATTAACTAAATTTAGTGTGTCTAGAGTTCTAGTGTCAGCAAATCTTTAGAAGTATTCTGAATTATCACTATTGGGATATTGGGACTGCTATGTAGTAAATGTATTAAATTCTGTTCCGTAAATAGTCGTGGAAATGTACAATTTTCTGAACATAAGCAGTCCCATTGGCCCCAGCAGAAATGTTGTGCTGGTTTTGGCTGGGATACAGTTAATTTTCTTCACAGTAGCTACTATGGGGCTACATTTTGGATTTGTGCTGGAAACAGTGTTGATAATGCAGGGATGTTTTCATTACTGCTGAGCAGTGCTTACACAGAGTCAAGCCTTTTCTGCTTCTCACACCACCCCACCAGCGAGTAGGCTGGGGGTGCACAAGAGGCTGGGAGGGGACACAGCTGGGACAGCTGACCCCAACTGACCAAAGGGATCTCCCATACCATATGACGTTGTGCTCAGCATATAAAGCTGGGGGAAGAAGAAGGCGGGGGGTGGGGGGGAAGTTCAGAGTGATGGCATTTGTCTTCCCAAGTAACCGTTATGCATGATGGAGCCTTGCTTTCCTGGAGATGGCTGAACACCTGCCTGCTGATGGGAAGTGGTGAATGAATTCCTTGTTGTGCTTTTCTTGTGTGCACAGCTTTTGCTTTACCAATTAAACGGTCTTTATCTCAACCGATGAGTTTTCTCATTTTTACTTTTCCAATTCTCTCCCCCATCCCACTGTGGGGGAGTGAACGAGTGGCTGTGTGGTTCTTAGTTGGCTGTTAGGGTTAAACCACGACAAATGGTTAAAAGGGTTAGTGACTAAACTGATTAAGAGCTGACTGATGTAACTGTAAGGCTACAGTCACCATAAAGCTCTGGTTTTGGTCCCAGAAAAGCTAGTGGCAAGCATTATGAGCTCTTATAAAAGCATCTGTATTCTGTGAATCCGAATGAATTACAATATAAAATATGTCCTGAAATAACCTAAACATCAAAGTCTAAGATCTCTGAAAAAATAATCGTACTATAGACATAGGGCTTACTCTGAAAAAAACCCTATCAAATTCTCTGTAGTTCAATGTAGATGAGAATATATGTGGAAAACATGCAGGCACTATCATGAGGAATAGCAACATAAAATAACGAGAGACAAGATATTTCCTACTATGTCTTGAATTGATTTCAACAAAATGAACCTATTACAGAATTGCCTTTAGTCTTTATGGTGTGTTGTAGTTCCTCTGTAAATATGGAAATGCAAAAAGTAGAAAAAGAAAAACCAGTATATAAACTGGATCTTGTTAGAAAGATCCATCTCGGACTTCATAGGTTTCCTCAGGGCACTCAGCTTTTAGTAACTGATCAGTGGCCCCTGTGTGAAATTTGCTCTACCTGAAGTTACAGTATAATGCCAGACAGAACCCAATCCCAGTGCCTGTGCCAGTAGGTAGTCCCGTATCTTTAACATTAGACAACTCTTTGATGTGTGATTGTGGAACAGTTTGAAACCTGCAGAAAGAAGCTGCTGGTGATAACACATTAACTGCATGGAGGCATGTAAGACAGTAGGATGGATGAGATAGGCTATAAAGTCCATGTAAAATATATGTTCAAATTGAAACACAACTCTGTCTTTAATTTTCTTTTTTAAAAAACTTCTCCTTTTTTGCTAAAATATCAGTGTAATGGAATGGTAACATTTGCTAAAAATATCAAGCATAATTTAAGAATTCTTCAATGTGCAGTGTTTCCTCTAATCCGTTTTAATAGGATTTACAATCCTTTTTTTGATCAAAAGCTTCAAGCCTTTCCGAATCTTCACTAAAGCTACAGTTGTAGTAAAGCCAAAAAGGGTTGTATGAGTTTGGCTCAGGGTCTCTTGATGCAATTTATGTACGTTCCTACCAAGGGAAATATTCCAACACAATATTTCTAGTATGGATCACACTTTTTGTAAATAAGTGATCTTTTATAATGGTTTATAGTTAACTAATTTTCTATATATTTATGTCTTATTTCATTAGAGAGTTTTTTGTTTAAGATAACATTTTTGAGATTCATAAGTATATCAAAATTCATTTCCAGGGCTAAAACGTCAAAACTGGGTCCTGTTCAGAGCATTTTACATTGAGTCTCACACATAATGAAGTAGTGCCTCACAATAGGATATGCTGCTTTTGCCAAATATTTTCTTTAACAATTAACTTCACTTTAATCTTCATAATCAGGTGTGAGAACACAGTCCCCTTTCAAGCAGGCTGACTGTACCACATCCAGGCTCCTTCCATCAGTGAAATCAGATGCAGTTGGACCAATTTAGAAAGAAAGCATAGATGCATCTGTCCTGATGATCAGGTTTGATCACAGTACATAAACTTGCAATAGTAATATAGATATATTAGCAAAAATGTGCTCTCAATATGATGCAAAAGTACCCTAACCACCCGGTTGTATAACTTGTCCTTAATGCATTCTTTTCTACAAAGTTTGATTGGGGTAGAAAGTAAATTTTAAAAATTTTTCTTAAAACAGACACTTGAAAAAAATTATCAGAATCAGATTAAAAAAGCTTCCTATTACAATTATGAAAAGAAATCAGATAATTAGTGCATGGAAAGTCTAGAGGTCATAAAATCAGTATTGTGCGAAGTTTCACTTGTTTTGACTACATAAATCCTGCTCTTTCTTTTATTTCAGGCGAATTTTGAAAGTTACTTTATAAAATCACTTCTAGGTTCCTTCCATATAATAACCCTGAGACATCCTACAAAGCATGGAAATAATGCTAATTGATACAGAGTGCAATGGGCATGAAAAATAGTCTATCAAATGCTCTACTTCTCTGAATACGGAGGGGGAAAAAAAAAATCCTTCTGGAATCTTGGATCAGTCCTCTGCAGATGCTTGGTGAGAAAATGAGCCTTGTATCCTTCTAAGAAACTCACAGATCCCAGTTAACGTATACGAGTCAGGCCTCGGGTGGTGTGAATGCTCTGAGAATGTCCAGTTTTCAAGTCTAAATGTTTATATCCTATCAAATGGTGTTAGCAACATTTCATCTATTTCAAGTTGCTGTAGTTACACTGGACATGGTTTGGTTTGTAAGCCTATCCATTGCGATAAGTCTCATTGAGATGATTTAGTCTAATGGGAAGAAGTAGTTGGAGGCAAGACGCTGAAGCACGTGGTCCCTGAACTCCAGAGTTAAATTGTGGGTGGAGAGGTTCACTGGCTGGTGTTTTTGAGGAGAATGTTTGCGATATTGGTATGTTAGAGGAGAGGTGGCATGTTCTGAAAGAAAGCTTAGAAGATAGGTTCTCTCTGACGTTTGGAGAAGGTATCAAGGGGAGTGGTCAGCAAGGGTAACAATTTCTGTTGGTTGACTCTGTGTTCAAACAAAGGATTTTGCATGTTCTTTGCTCACAAAGAGGATTATATTTAAGATACCTGACTTGACCTCATTTTCCCATGTGGGAAAAATAAGCATTCTTTTCCTGAAGTGTTGGGAGTGTGTCTTTGGCCTTTCATCCGTATAGGACACCATTGGGCTAAATGGTAAGTTCTGTAGAGCTTTGTGCGGGGGTTGCTGGAGTTATGTTTAGAATCTTGAATAATGTTCTCTTTGTATGCTTATTTCTCCTCATCCCCTTAAGTATTTTTATCCTGTTCTATCTGAGATAAATACAGAGTGCACTGCAACCAAACTTTCATTATTAGCTGATTAAAATCTTAGGTTTTTGTTATAAAGCCTATCAGAGTTGCTCACTGACTTCAGAACAGCAAAAGCAGAGGATTTTGTTATGACTCTCTGCTCTCTCTGAAATGCCCTAAGTCGCAGAGACAGAGGCTACACTAGTGTGAGAAGAGGATATGGTAATTACAGTGGTGGTGGTGGGGGGGTTGGTTGGTTGTTTTTTGTTTGGGTTTTGTTTTTTTTTTTTAACTACTTTCTGTTGTTGTTATCTTCATATTCTTAGGCCCCAAAAGCATTCCGATGAATGTCATTAAAGACAGTGTATTCCCAGCTGTGCCAAGTGCAATATTCTAGAAATTCTTCCTGTGCGTTTGGAAAAGTGTTTCAACTGGTATTGGGTCTATTTACAGAAAGGATTAACCAGAGGAGTGAGTGGGGAAAACACTTTGAAAAAAAAGATTGTAAACTGAGATGAATACATATTTTCCCCAGAATTTTGTAATAAATACAACGTTATTACAATAATTCAAATAGAAAAGGTTTTAGTGTCTAATCTAAAATAGGGTTCTAGTCTATCCCCCTGACCTTTTAGGGGAAAAGTAAATAGGTTATCGCTGGGAGAGGTTTTTTGAATCTGAAATCTGCCAAGCGGATTCTTGTATTGCAGGTCATTGCAATAACTTAGAAATTCGCTGTAGCCTCTGTCGTGTTTACTAATGAGCTCTTGTCACATGAACACTATGTATGCTAGATATTTTCTTAGTTTAAGCTGTGAGTTCTATGGTTGCCAAGTTTCTAATACAAATGAATTTTATTGCATATTTAGATAATTCCAGTCACAGTGTATTGTGAGGGTGCTTTAAAATGTCCTCCTAACTGACTGTAGGAGAGACTACAAACACGTGGCCTCGTTAAGCATGTGTTAGTTGAGAATAGCCTGCATGAGAGAATAACCTGGAATCATATTGTCTCAGTAGACTTCTCTTTTTGCAAAGGAAGGAGTTCTAGATTATCGCTGTACTCAAATTTCTAGTTTGTACATTTATAATAATGTATATCAATTACTTTTTAATGTGCAATTTCTCCACTCTGTAGAATTCTATAATCACATGATTTAATTTGCTATCCTCTTTAAAAATCATAAATTGAGTAGTAATTGCAGAATATAAACTAGTGTTGAATTGGATAAACTTGGTTTAAAGGTCTATCTCTATTTCATACTGCCCATGATTACTGAAAAGCATTTAAGAACATAAAAAGGTAAGTGCCGAGAAATCCCGAATTCTGAAACAATAGAATTGCAATGAACTGCCCATCCCCACCCCCATCCCAGAGCCAGAATAAACCTGCATAAATGGGATTGTGTGATGCTATTGAAAAGGCAATTAATCCCTTGAGAGAGAGAATCTATTAATATGCAAATGAAGTTCATGACATGGTCAGCATATTTTAAAGGGTTGTGTGTCACTAGCAGACGTTTCCATCAGAACAAAGCAATTTTCAAGAATTTGCAGGAAAATGAAGTTTTGAGAAAAGGAGTTTTATTAAGTAGAAGATGATACTTTCAAAAGTGCCCATTCACTGCTTGTTTCAGACTGTAAGCTGTAGCAATGCAAGCATGCAGTCTGCCCTCCCAGTGCGAGTGCTGTCAGATACTGATATAACTTCTTCCTCTGGACATTTTGGCACCGAGGCATTGAATCTTAAACTTCTTCTCCATGTGTCATTTCTCTGTCCCACACAGCCAGAGAACTGTTAAGTAAAAGGCACAGATCATGCACTTTTTTAAGGGCTAGTGCATTTCTAGTTAGCTGTGGGAAGGAGGCATATGGATACATCTGGGTGGAGGTGGTCAAAGTATATGCAGTCCATGTGAGAGGCAGTGCAGGCAGACAGGGCAGGCAGCTGCTGGGGGTTTCGGCTGGCACTGGTGCTGCCTCATCCCTCTGCTCTCTTCTGTCCTCTCTGTGCTTTCCTCTGCCCTGGGCTTCTCTAGCTCCTTCTCCTAGATGATTCCTGCCCCAGCCACCCACTCTTTAGCTGCCTTTGCTACTCCACTCCCAGTGGCTCCTTGGCAGAGTGCCTTTTCTCTGCATCGCATGTCCTGCCCTTATTTTGATCCAGCAATCTGAGGTAAACACCCCTCCTCCCCCAAACAAAGATGTGAGCAGAACAGGTGCATCACCTGCCTCTAAAGAATCTTTGACCCCCCAACTCCCAATAACACTGACATTCCCAAGTCAGTTAGGTGCCCTCCAAAATCACTAAGACATTTGTAATACTTTTATCTAGATAGTTATGATGGGACTCTGACGTGTTCTGATGACTTAATCTTCCCCTTATGAATTTCACTAAAGGATTTGTAAACTAAAGAACTGTGGCCTCCTCTCAGCAGTGTCTCTAGTTAAGCTGGAAACCACCAGCCCTTTGCTGAGACCATCTCACTCCTCCACTCAACCACTCACTACCTCTTGAGCTGCCTACCCCATGGCTTTCTAAAAAGGAGCAATCTCCCTTCACCTCCCCAGTCTCTCTTCCAGCTGTTAGCGGGTTACACCAGACTCAGCTGTTCTTTTTGTAAATGAACATTGTGCACAGCCTGTGAGCCAGCCTACTCAAAGCAATGCTGCTTGTCACAGTACTAAACGTTGGCCCTTGATGAGGAAATGATGCTGATACGCATCACTGGGTGGAAATTGTTGGTCAGAGTGGCTGAGATTTAGAGGCAAACTCAGAGTGTGCAAGGGGAGTGCTGAACTGCAGATCTCTTGTCCTCTGCAGACTCTTTGAGGAAGCATTGAAAATTATTTTTTAAAGTGCTGGATCTTGTACTACTGATCAAGAGTCAGGCCAGATCCTGTCTTGCCCAGGCAAATTTTCACGGGTAGACTGGGACTTTGATGGGTGAGCATGCACAGGGACTCTAAGGATGGAAGAAAATTGTCTGAGTTGTCAGTACTCATTTAAAAGGTTTTGACCTACTTAAAAAAAAAAAAAACAAACCTGTGTGAAAGAAAACACATAGTTGTGGGATAAATTATATTTTGTTTCCTTTGTAAATTTGTTTTATATTTATTGCTCAAAAACACTTCCTGAAAAGCAAGGGGAAAACTTACTGTATACAGTTGAAGAGGTATGAAAGACATGAATTTTATACAGAAAAACCCAGAGCTTCCAGTAAGCATGGTAAAGAGGGGAGCAATAGAGTATGAAGGATTTTCAGTTAAGAGATTAAAGAAAATAGCCATTTTGTGGTGTGATAGAGAAATTGTTTTGCCCATAATGAAACACTTCTGTTTTCAGTAGCACTGGAAGAAACTCGGTACCTTTTACATTCTTCACATAAAATATCAAGAGACTGGGAGTGAACTGTTGAGATTGTGCAAATTAGCATAGGAAAATAGTTTGTCAACCTAATTTTATGATTATAGTAATTAGGTTAATATTTTTGTGATAGACTGCAGTGTACATTGAAGACTAAGGTCTCGAGAGAAAAGACACCAATACTTAAAATGTCTCTTTGGTTTCTGAACAGTGGCAAAACTGTCTTTTTACCATGAAAATGAGGAAGGTGCTGAGTAACCATCGGGTATCCAGAAGTGCTTGGTCCCGCACGATGGTCTGTGAATTTGTATAAAATGTAGTGGGCTAATTTTTACTAGTGGCTTACAAAAAGCTGGGGTGTGACAATGTACTGAATGTGCGTATTCTGTAGGTAAGACTTGAGGATTTGAAAATAAATGTTAAAAGTTGGAGAGTGTCTTTGAAATGCTTTTCATAAAAATCAATTTCTAAAACAGTGCATGACTAATATAAAAGGTTTGATTTTTCTTCCCCTTAAAAGAATACTTGCCTCTTTAGTTTTTCTTTGCCTTGCTATATAAGTCATATTTTGATATGAAATGAGAATTTTGTAGCATAACACAGTTCAATAATATTCAGCCATATGTAGTTGTTGAATATTACTTATTAAATATGTTATTTGATTAACATTGACACTATTCCTATGCTTTATAAATGGAGCAGAGGTATTTTAGTATATCAAACAATGAAAATGTAAGAAGGAAGAAAAACTCATTTGAATTATAATGAAGTGGTATAAAATTCACAGTACATTAGTTTTCATCTGTGGGATCTTATAATGAGTATTATTCTGCCAGGCTAAAAATTAATGTTGTGAGGAACTCCCCTCAAGTGCTTTGTGATGTTTCATATCTTTTCACTGTGTTAACTGTCATAGGGTTTGACCCTGAGTTCCCAAATGTATCTCATTAACACAGAGATTTTTGCTTTAGTTTAAATAATAAAATCGCTGTAGGTGATTGTCAGTTTGTCAGTGGGATGGAAATCTGTAAACATCTAGGTTTTTTACAAAAGTATCTTGAGACCATCAATACTTGCCAAAGTAACTTTGGTGACATTTCCTGTGGTACTGTACGAGTATAAAATTTTAAAGTTGCATTTTCTGCAGTTCTACCAGTACAGAACTATTTCACAGAACTGGGAGACAGCATCCAGAAAGTAGGTCATCATCAGTTTGCACATTGAGCATTGGATTTGAAGAGCACAAAGCCACTTTTCGATCATCTTTACATTCTCAGATTAGTCATGCACATTGTCTTTTGAAATCAAAGATTCAACCCATTTACCTTCACACAGGCTGTAGAAAATTATTTCTGTGAAAATCACGTTAAATTGGGGAAGGTGATCTCAATGGGTAGAATCAAAACACTAAGCGTTCCTTTTGCAAACCAAACGTGTAAAGGCAAGTCTTTTTAGGGGTATGTTTTCTTAAGAGGTTTATAGGAGTACATAGGATGCAGCTTTTACTTTTATTCACAGTAATTTTCAGCGGCTGAAATTAGTGTCTGGTTTTCTGAGGTTCTGTTAATGATTCAGATCTACATCTGGAGTTATAAAATGTTGCTGCATCCATAGAAATGTTTCCTTGATGCAAAACATTAGAACTGAATAGAAATAAAATAGCAATTAAATATAATAATTTGCATAAAAAGCATCCTTACAATTGCAAAACTGCACATTTGGAACCTTAGTTTGTGAGATTGTGAGACCATCCTGTACAGTGAAAGTCACTGTGATCTCATGAAGAAACAGTTAGACAAGCAGAGTTAAGCTTACGTCATAAAGTGTTTGTATACGCAAACTCAAATGCTTTTGCAACTGTAAATCAAGCTTTTCTTAGTTTAGAAGTGCTTGAGTTTTTTAGCTAAACTGGTTTTTTTTAGTGTAGCTTGTTCATTTGTTTTTTTCCCTGACGGTTTTTGTTTGCTCATTTTTAAAGATAAAACCTCAAACAGGTTCTTGTGTTTCCAGTTGTAAACATCCTTTGTGATGGGTGGATCTAAACGGCTGCTTCAGTTATGAGTACTTAATCTTTAGGACTGATGGTAGCGGCCCATGGCTTCAGAAGATGATTAGCCTAGAAAAACAGATGGAGGGGATGCCACCTGGGGCATGAAGGTGCTGTGGTCCTGTGCTACTTCTCCTGGGCGACTCTAGCCTTGGGTATCTGTCTGCCCTTCTTGCAGCTGCCCTGGTCCCTCCCAAGTGTTTCCAATCCCTTTGTGGTAGTGCTGTTGCTGTTGGTAGTGATCTTAGTAGCCACTACCTAAGAAATCTACAGTTTTCATCTTCCAGTGTTAACTTTGACAAGGTGACAAAATAAAATGCTTCTGACAAATCCATACAAGAGAAAAGAGAATCTTTTCCCGTATTACTAGCATGTACTATCGCAGTGAAAACTAGCACAATGCTGTAGCCTGTTTTCTCATCCTTGGAGAATATCAACAGCTTTTGCAGCAAACAGTAGCAGTTCTAATAGGAAAGATCACAAGAGTTTTTATTTAGGCAAACTAAACATAGGGGTTGCTGTCTTTTCTTCTTGCACAGAATTGGATTTTGTTTCCTCTTTGTACCCAGGAGATTATTAATTCGGTAGTGGGATGGTGTCCTTAAAAATGCAAAGCATTTAATTCTTGCGTTTTCAGAATGTTTTGGAAAAGTCAAAATTTGACCTTCAAACTGTGTCTCCAAACTCCATTTTTGTTTCAAAATTGACATCTGTATTTCCTTTTCAAAATGAAAAGACAAGAAGGGGGTAACTCATCTTGACGAAAGCTGAAGTAATTTATTTAGCCACTGAACTGAGAAGTTTATTGTTTGTAGAACTTCCATATTATGGATAACAATACTGGCAATGAATCTGAGAGAGAATGAAAATCATAAACTTTTCATACTGTGTATGTTTTATTGAATTATTTTAACATGTTTGTTTTAGAGTATCTCAGAGTTTAGTTGTGTATAGTTACATATGGGCAATGAAAAGACAATTCTAGCCCCAGAAGTCTGCAGTCTAAATGTAACATGAGAGAGAACAGCTGGACACTGCAGCAGCACAGGCGCTCTAGCAAAGAGTGAAATAATTGTGATTAGCGTAATAAGCGGTGGTCACAGCACACCAGCTGTCTCGCCAACATGAAGCAAAGTTTAAAGTGGATTAGATATTCATGAGTTTAGCTTCTCTGGTTTACTGTCCTAAAGCTTAGAAGTGAATTTATTACTTGTCAGATGGGTAAATGAGAAATTATTAGTGGCTGAAATAACATGAGAATGTATCTTGGCAACGTGGCTGAGAAGAGTCCAAAGATAAGAGGATGACAATAAACAAAACTGTTTATGTGTCTTTGGAAGAAGAGAGATTCTTTGAATGAGCTGAGTTAATCTGCATTTATGTGTGCTTGATAGTAACACACATGGCAAAAACTGGAATTGGAGAGACTTATTATATAAGGGTAGGCTTAAATGTCATGGAACAGCTTATTTAATGTAATGCTCCGGGTATGGAAGGAGAAAAAATAATTTGCAGGCAAAGCTTTGCTGTCATGCATGGTATGCTGCAGTTTGCAGCACAGTGCTTATAGGTGCCTAGGCTGGTCATGACCTATACTACTGATGTTGGAAAAAAGTATATTTGTCTGTGTCAGATGAAGGCTAAATTTAGTCCAGAATTAGTCTAATTCTGTCTCTCCCCTGTCCAATGTGCAAACATCCGTATGTAATCACAATTAAATGCATTGTAGAGCCATGCCTTACGTGTCACTGTGAGCAATTATTAGTTTTCTCTTCCACACAGGCTATTTTTGTATAGAAGGTGAGTAAGACTTGTACTTCCATAGTATAGCACCAGGCACATAAATGACACTTGCTAACTATTCCTGTTAGTTTTTACCTTAAGTGTGTTATTTTAATTACTATTAGTTTAGTAGTTTACCATCTAAAGTGTCTTAAATAGTATGCTTGCATGTCTAATCAGGCATTTAGACAAGCAAGTCTTGTAGTTTTCTCAAAGCATGGAATTGTCCATCTCACGTGTCTGCAAATAGTATTGCATACACAGTCTTACAGAACTAACAATTTCTTTCCTTTCAAAATTCTTTGATTCAACATACACATAGCAAGAAATATTTTGTGGCAAGTGCATACTAGAAAGACAAATGCAATGTTCTTTATTTTTTTTTAAATTTCTTTCCTTTTACAGCAGTTTAACACAAGATATATCAGCCTCAAACTAATTCTTGAATTTGTTCAGATAAATTATTGTGCCCTGAAAATGAGCATTGAAAATTATTTTACAAAAATAAGTAGATTATTTGTTTATTGCAATGTCATATAGGGAAAAGTATAAGACATTACCATGAGTATTCACAATATATATTTTAAATTAAGATTTTTTTGCTTCTCTCAGGCTAAAAATTGTGAAGACTTCATGTGGCTGTAGGGAAAAAAAACAGAGCCGTTAAATGCTACAAACTATTTCTACTGAAGACTCTGATTTTACCCATTGTATCTCAAAGCAAGCAGGACTGCAGATATCAGTGAAGTCTGAATTCCAGGGAACTACATGTTACTTATGTGTCTCTCCTTTTCCCAAAAGGAGGAAACTGGGAACACCATGGTAAAGGACAAGGTCTTGATGGACAGAGATTTCTCATGTCGTTGTGGCTAGCTTTGGAGAGTAATCTGTTTTGTTCCAAACAATTTTCACAAGTTTCATTAAAAGGCCATTAATATTAATATGTAATATGAGGCTATGACTGGTCAAGTAGAAATTACCACTACCCCAAATTCTGGTAAGAAAATGGGTGAAGATGATGAAAGTCTCGTACTGTAAACTTTTAGGCATTTTCAGTTTTAGCTTCAATGGATTTGGTACTGTGTGTTTTTAAAGAATTGCAAAATGCTGAGGCATTTGAGAACAATTGGAGAAGTATGTTGCCCTTTAGTGCAAAACAGTAATTCTGCACTTTTGCTTAGATTCAGATGTTTATATTTGCATTAAAAGAAATTTTAATGCTTGCATTAAAAGCTGGTCCATTCTGAAACTGCTATGGCACTGTAAAAAGCAGTGAAAGGTTATATAACTCGGAAAGAAAAGGTAGAAATAGCTTTGAAATTGCAGGTACACTGAAGAGCTGAAACTTCCAAATGGAAATTGTATTGCCATTTAGAAATGGAGCAATGGGTATGCATCATGAGTTGTTCATAGATAAGCTAACAAAGCTATTTTTCAGAATCTTTCTGCTTAGGTTGGATTTTATAACCCCCTTATTCATAAACATAAGTAGCTGCCTTAACTGGAGAGTAAGTAATAGAATGGGCAAATCTGCCCAAATGTTACACATACTTCAGAAATTCCAGTGAAATTGATGATTTGAACCTATGATCTTTCCTAGATGCTTGACTGATGAGAAGAAAAAATCATCCCAGCACGCAGTTTAAGAAAAAGAAAAATGTGTGTTTTATAGTAATCCCTGTATTAAAAAAACTAGAAGTAATTCTTGCTATTCTTTCTTGGTTCAGAAAAAGGTGTTTCTCTTGTAGTTTTATATGCTATTGTCGTGGTTTAACCCCAGGCAGCAGCTAAGCACCACACAGCCGCTCGCTCACTCCCTCCCAGTGGGATGGGGGAGAGAATTGGAAGAATAAAAGTGAGAAAACTCATGAGTTGAGATAAAGACAGTTTAATAGGTAAAGCAAAAGCTGTGCATGCAAGCAAAGCACAACAAGGAATTCATTCACCACTTCCCATCAGCAGGCAGGTGTTCAGCCATCTCCAGGAAAGCAGGGCTCCATCATGCGTAACGGTTACTTGGGAAGACAAACGCCATCACTCTGAATGTCCCCGCCTCCTCCTTCTTCCCCCAGCTTTATATGCCGAGAATGATGTCATATGGTATGGGAGATCCCTTTGGTCAGTTGGGGTCAGCTGTCCCAGCTGTGTCCCCTCCCAGCTTCTTGTGCACCTGGCAGAGGACGGGAAGCTGAAAAAGTCCTTGACTAGTGTAAGCACTGCTTAGCAACAACTAAAACATCTCTGCATTACTAACGCTGTTTTTAGCACAAATCCAAAACATAGCCCCATAGTAGCTACTGTGAAGAAAATTAACTCTATCCCAGCCAAAACCAGCACAGCCATCCTTAAAAAGGTAGAGGTTTCTATAAGGATAAAGTGAAACAGGGGAATCTGGAAGATGGTATTTAACAAATTTCAGGGCATAATGAAATATGATACAACTTGATCACTTTTCTGCATAAAAACTTTTAACAGGTTTTAGTCTTTTGTAGCTCTGAGCAATAACTGACAACTGTATCTACTGCACCTGCTTCTAGTTAATTTTCATATGGGGAGGGAATAAAATCTGCATATCTCCTACATTCAGCAGGTTCTGTCAACAAGGCTTACTC
The DNA here is from genome assembly GCA_013389945.1 of Fregata magnificens. NCBI lineage: Eukaryota > Metazoa > Chordata > Aves > Suliformes > Fregatidae > Fregata > Fregata magnificens. Next base: position 24,477 of record WAAD01035262.1, read on the forward strand.
CATGTGTATGAAGCAAGAATCCTCAAAGAACAAGTATTTCGTAACAACATTACTTGATATGCACTCGTTAGTATAAATAGTTTTTTTAAAAATATATGCTCATTTTAAAATATATGGCAAGTCTGCCAAAAGTGCGTTAACCAGACCAGAAGGAATGTGACAAGATGCTACAGAACTTAACACTAGTTCCAATAGTTGGCTAATCGGGCATGCACCCTCAGCTCTTGCAAGTATTTGAGAGCTGAAACAGTGGTTTGTATTTCAAATGCAACTATAAGTAGGTTTCTATGTGTGTACCCACAATTTAGTATATGTTTACATGCAGAGCATACTGCTATGCCTTTGATCTCAGCCTTTTTGATGGAGAGAAAGCTAGTTGCAATAATGAATGTTTATATAAAAACACATATCTGTTGTTTATCTACAGTATATTTTGCTGACTTTAATGGTGACTATACTGAAAAATGCTGGTGGTTTTGCATATTAGCATTTGGGTACATTTGAATAATAAGTTATTTTTTTACTATTCAATTTTTTCTTTCTTTCCTGTTTTCTTGGAAGTATTGGTGATCCACTCAATCTCTCTCTTGCCTCCCTGTCATTGTCTGGTATGCCTGGACATATGAAACAAGGCCAGGGAAGATATTCTTACTCAGATGCGATAGTATCATATCTGCTGTGCCAAGCGTTTAACCTTTTACCACAGCTTAGTTCTCATATAAGTGGTATTTTATGCCCATTTTACAACAGATAAATTTTGCTCTTTTTGTTGTCAAAGAGGACAGTCAGATCTCACAGTGCTGGCAGTCGTAGTGCCAGCAAGTTTCTCAGTTTTGAAGTTTGCTTATGCTGAGGCTGAGCCTCATCATGCTGTCTTGCTATAAGAACATGATGTGTTCATTACAAGACAGAATTTTATTGTATGTCTCGAGCCTCAAGTAAGCAAGTGGTTTCTACCAACTTCTTTCATGCAGTGATGTGGATTTTCTTCTGTATGTAATAAGCTGCTGTTTAGTCAGCAGTAAACCCAAATGAGCAGTCAGCGTAAGTGTGCATGCCTCTACTGGAACTGTGTCATTAAACAAAAGTTAAATCAACACAATGTTGTGGGAAGATAAAATCGTAATTATTAAACCATGTCTGTTTTGTCCAAAGTAACAATATGAAACTGAATCTATAATATGAAATCTGTAGAACCACGACAATTAATTGGAATAATAATCTGTGGAAAAAAAATCTAAGAATCCTTAAATGTTTTTCTGATTATTTGTCACAAATTCTGCATAGCTTTGCATAGACTGTAGGTGGGAGCTTCTCAGAGCAAATACTTCAGTGTGTTACAGAAGACTTCAAGGACCTTCTGTAGCCTCTGTTGCTTTGGATTGCTATCTGTTGGTAAAACGTTCAGGTAGGAAAATGTAAATAGGTGGCTTATAACCTGCTTGCAAACCTTGGTCTAAGCTGGCTCTTGTGAAATGCAGTCTAGCAGAAGATAGCAACATTATGAAATTGTCTCTAAGCATTAAGTACCCACAAAGAGTTCTGGCCCTCTGAAATGAGCAGAAACTGGAAATGCTGTGGCAGAAAGAGTTGCTTCAAATCTACTGAAACAAACTGAAATCCTTTGCTGCTTTTTAGTGAAGGTGGCTTATGATCATAGTGAAATCTTATGATAATTGCAAATTATTAAAAGCACATCTCCTTGCTTAATAACATTATCTGTCTTTACCAATAATAAATGTCACTGTCAGCATTTTTTATTATGTTTTTTAATATGTAGTTTTAAATGATGGTGATATAAACAATGTAGGGAAGTTGTACTTTTTTTTTCTCCCTAGAACATAGCAAGCAAACAATGTCTCACTGGCATTTTAAAATTATTTGTTTTAAAGCATGATTTGTTGAAATAGAATGGACTAATTCTGTGTTAACGGTGGCACACAGATACCTCAGGCATCATTAGCTGTTTTTCTCTGTCAGCTATTTCGAGAGGGCAAGGATTTTATGACATTCATTCACCAGCTGTGCATAGCTTTTGCTCAAGTAAGGTTTTTAAAGAACATAATCTTATGATGAACTAAAAGTGTAAATTATAAAGACATACGGATGTATATCCTGAGTGCAGTGCATGCATTTGGTTTAGAAAAGACCTGCCTCTGCGGGAGTTTCCCTGTGTCCTATAATTTATAGCTATCTCTCAAACACTCTTTATTGTCATATTTTGAAAGCATACTGTCATAAAATTTTACCTGCATTTACAGAATAAACATTTTTGTCTAGGCTGCTTTTATTCCTGTATCTGGAGCCTGGGCTTGTAAAAGCTAGTCCTGCTACACTAAACCACACTCTGCATCCTTAGTACAGAATAAATATGTGTGTATGGGCAGCATGGAAGAAAAATACCTGTTCTCTAAAGAAGACATGCCATCTGTTTTGTCTGGTTTTGTATTCTGGGTTTCTAAGGGATTTTTTTTTTAAACTTAATTTTGTAAATTTTAGGCATCGCATTTGGAGAAGCTTTTTCCCAAGCTTTCCTTTTCTGAAGGAAGCAAGATGAATGGAAACAGTACAAACTGCTGGTCATTTGTCCTTGTGATTGTAGGGTTAAAAAAATATATTGGTGCTTATTAAAAGGTCAGTATTTATCAGAAGTGGTTTGGTAGTATCTAAACTATTGTAATTCTGTCCTGATTAAACTTTACAAAACAGTAAAGTAGTAGTGTCAGGTGGCTCGTCTACTAAGATTCCTAGGCTTTTTTAATATTGCATTTGACAGACTTTGCCAGCTGTTAGATGCAGGAAATGATTAAAGCATCTTGGATGAGCATAGATTAACTTTCTGATGATATCATTAGGGTGGAAATGTAATCTCCTTGAGGAAAAAAAAAACAAGGCAACGTTAGTAATGTGGAATTTAGTGGAGCAGAACTCAGAGGGTATAAATAGAACGATATGGAGAGAAATGTTTAGATATTTAATACTTAAAATATTTGGTGTTCTCACTGTGCTGGTATTTATGGAGAGCTCTGTATTATAAGGCCAGATCCTGAACACATGCAGGTAAAAAAAGAAAATTACTCCTGACTTCAGTGGGGTGTGAAACAGGTCCTATATAAGGAATTTCTTCATTACCATCAATGACAGACTAAATGGGGGCTGTTATTTAATATAATAATTGTTCCTTGCTGTTCTTACTTTGCAAAATTTCATTTATTTTGCCCTAAGCATTCTTACTTCAAAATGTTCCATGTTATTAAGTCCAGTCCTAAGCCCTTCAGTGATTTGCAAAAGATACTCTTGGCAATTAAAACCAAATTGAAGCAATCCTAGTTCTTTTCACCCTGCAGTCGGAACTCAAACATGCTGTTTGCATTGGTGCCTTTCCATGTTTCAGCTTACCTTTTTATTTATTGAGGTACCCAAATATTTATGCTAACCTTATGAGCAAAATATTTTTTAAAAAGGCTTCCATTCACTGTCATTTCCTATGCTGCTGCTTTACTATTGAGGATGCTTGTAGTATTGAACTCACGCTGTATGTTTAGCCATAGCAAAACTGTAATGCTTAAGGTCGACCACTGTATGAGGTTCTGGGAAATCTATTATCAAGCAGAACATTTCACACTTCAGTAAACTCCAAATTAATTACATTGATGGTACATGAATACCAAAAGAAAGTGAGCATAATTAATGCTACTTCAGCAAACATCAGAGGAAATATTAGTGATTTCCAATTGATGATAATGCTAATGTGTTATATAAAAGTATTTCATTAGAAATGCTATAATACTGTCTCTTGCAGTGCCTGTGTAATGTGCCAGTTGATTAACTTAGATATGTTTTTATTGGCAATTTAAGATTATATCAGCATGCAAATGTATTTTAATATAGTCTTAATTATGTGCAGTTCACTAGTAGGACAGTTTAGGTGTGAGGACAGACAAATAGGAAATGAAACAGGAACATATTATGAAGATATCTTCTAGGGTTTCTAGCGCAGCATTAAGAGCTGATGCTATCTCAACACTATCTGTAATTCAGTGAGTGACACTTACACAAAAATATCCCATTAATGCTATTATGCTTTCTATTGTTTACAATCTGAGCCGTAATGCATTCCACCCTGCCTATTGTAGAGTACTGTAAGAGCAGCCACTGTAAAATGAGCTGTTGGCTTCCAGAATGCAGTTTCTCACCCAGAAACAATGTAATAAGAAATATAATTAGATTCTCTGATTAGCAGAACACAGTGAAATTATATAAGGTGTTTTTGAATTTTTTTGCAGATGTTAGCACTTTATAAATTTGCATTGAAATCTTATTTCAACCACTAAGACTGACTTTCAAGCAACAGTAAGCAGGGTATAGTTAACCACTGAAGCAGAAATCTAGAGTCAATGAGTAATTATTAAGAGCTTTCCAGAATATTAGCTGTTTCAGTTGCTGCAGTGATGGAATAGTCCATTAGATATTTCTGTTTCTGGCAACTCCTGAGAATTGATTCTGATACGAAACAACGAGCCATTTTGATCAATACTGTAATTACTCTTATTGATGAATTGTTTTACAATGATAGTCATCATTGCAATACGTCTGCTCAGGAGGCATCAAGGCTGTCCGCTGCATGCAGTAATGCACCACAAATATCTGATTCAAATCAACACACTATTGAGACTGGGCTGACAAGCGTGAAATTAATTGTTCCACTTCATGTAAGACCTGCATTCTTCTTTTGAGAGAGTAATTTGTTGCTGTGTGTAGCCTGGGAACAGTACAGCCTCGGTGCCATGTTAGGTGTGGCTTTTTTTTGGTCTTTGTCTTTTCCCCACAAGATCAGTTCTTTCACCCTTTTAAGCATAAGCAATGGAATTAATGACTCGAGCTCTGACAAAATTCATATCCTTTCAGGTTTTTGAGGAAGAACTTGCATATCTTGATAAGACAAAAATAGCCTTTATGATCCAAGCTATTGAAAGATTTGAAAATCAGAGGAGTAACACTGAGGCAAGAAAATCCCAAATCCTTATCTATGAAAGTATAACAAAGTGAGATAATGTTTGGAAGCTGCTTTTTTTTTTTTTATCTGAAATGTTGCATCATTGCTAGTTTATTTTTTTCATGGATGTTTATACTGAAAAGGTTTTCTTCAAATTGCCTTGGTGGAAAAATAGGGACTACATTGAGTGAAAGAAAAAATTTAGAAACATAAATATTGACCTACTGTGCCATACTACTATGGTCTGTCGATGGTTGGTTGGACAGATGGCTTACTAAGTAATGGAAGCTAAGTAATACAACATTTATTGTGATAATGTAGTGATGGTTGTTAGTACAGTTCACAAAATTGTGTTCCCCTTAATATTTTGTGTGCTTCTACTTTAAGGATGTTATATTTCAGCTTTAGGTTTAGTTAAAGAATATTCATGCTATTAAAGTAGTTGAACTTAAAGGTTTTTAACTTTATCCTATTTTGTTTTGTCATTTTCTTCTCTTTTATATGAGCTTTTCTCTCTCAATGGAAAGGCAAGGGTTGTTTATTATAAACTGGCATGGTGTACATGCACCCACGCATATGTAAGTTTACTGCATCTGTTTAAAATCCAACAAAATAAAGTCCTAACTGGATATGAGTAAACTGGTTTGAATACGGAAAATACAGAAATAGCTGTGGAAATCACTGGTCATTTCTCAATCTGCCATCCTGTCTATCAATGTTGGACTTAAATGTTTATGAGGATGGTGCTAATGTTTCTGTTGTGAACAGCTGGGAACAACCTTCTTGCAGAAGTGAAGAGCCCAGCACAGGGTCCCTGATTTATTTTCATAAATATAAAGGTTCATGCCTCTTCTGCTTATTGGGAAAAAAAAAAAAAAAGTACTCTTAAAGCCACTCTTCCCTCATCAGCACAGGAGGCGGTCAATCTTTTAAAATACTACTCAGGTAGTTGACCTCAGAAAAAATCTGAGTTTTTTATGATGGTAATTTCAGTGCTTTAAAGATATGTTGTGTAAAATGGTGGTGGTGGTGGTGAGGTTATACTTCTAAAGTGACTTGTTCATTGTGTTTCAGTGTTATAACTGCATAAGTGCATTGCTGTCTTATGGTCTTCCAGGGAATTGTCCAGTGATGGAACACTACCAACAAGTTTTTAGTGTACCTTAAGCAGATGCACAGATGGTTTATTTTTTCAAGAATATCACTTAACAGACAAACCTTTGCTTCTTGCCCAACAAAGCTCTTCAAGGACTTGAGCTGTACTCTGACAGCTTTTATCATACCGATCCCATGAGGCCTCTTCTTCCCCATCTATGCCCCATGCCACGTGTTCCACATTTGTGTCATGCCTTGTGCTTTAGTGATGAGCAGTAGCATAGTAACATGTAGTGCTATTCTAATGTATTAAGTATCAAAATTATTAGGCACTGATAATCTCAATAGTATCTATCAACAAACATCACAGACACTATGTCTCACTGAACCATGTCATCCGGTCTGGCCTCACCTTGTACGATTCAACTCTGTCTTTCATAGTAATTATTCACGCATGCATATGTGTCTGTTGCTTTTGTAGTGACTGAGGTTGGAGTTGATGCCTGTTTGAAAGCTGTAACTCGGGTTAGGCTGGGCAGCGCTGAGTAGTGGGAGAAAGGCAGTGGTAGACACCAGTGAGATTGCAGCTGGCAAGCTCCACGGAGCATTGTGAGATAGCTGCTGAACTGAGACTGGTAGAAGTTTGCTTATGGGTGGTTTTCAGGCCTGGCTTCCAAGTTTGGACTTTAATGTCAGTGGAAGGACCCCTAATGAAAAAAAAGAGAGTTTCTCTCTAAGCAAAGAGTGGGTGATGTAGTGATGTGTTGCTGAATTTTGATTATTTTTTTTTTTTAACTCAACTGTATATGCCTATATGCCTGAAAGTAATGACAGAGAGGAAATAATTGTAAATATTGTACAATACTCAGGAAAATTCAATAGGAGGAACTAATATCTAGTAGTTCTGATTCTTGTCTAAACCTACCTTCTAGTTAACATCTTGAGTCTTTTTTTTCCTCTGATGCTCTAAATTAGCATTTCTCAACTGTTCCTGTTGGTGTTAAAGACATCTCTGTTATCAAGGATTCATTAAAGGAAAATGATCCAGTGTAAAATGACTGGAAAGATGGGTGTTGCTTGTGACTGAAAATCTCTGCTTTTGTTGAAAAGGCATTTCCTGAGTGTTTATAAAATATTGATGGAACACTTGTCTAACGACGAAGCTAGTATTTGTAGTCATTAGTAGTACTTCATGTTAGAAAATATGAAAGGAATGCAAAATAGGCTGAGGATGCATAGCTATCCCATCAAATATGGGGTGGGCTTCTGCTTGACTTACGTTATATGTAGCTGCATTGCATTACATGCATTGACGTGCTGTACATTTATCATCTTTGTAATTAATAAAATGCAAATAATTTAATGCCAAATATTGAATTTGCTACATAGGTATAACTGAGTAAACTTTTGTTTGCAGAAGACTGATTATCTGAAAAGAAAGTTCAGAACTTCTAACTGATCTGTGAACAGAGTTTATTTGCATCATTTCCCTGCCACGTCTTTTGGCTGTTTATCACTTTTAACAGAAGAACTACTTTAGAATGATTTTATAATAAGAGTTATAGACAATATTGTAATAATATTTAAGTAAAGCAAATAATTGAGAGTACATTTAATTAAAACTTTATTCCATATTTATTTTTAAATCCGCCAAAAACTTCTAAATGATATTTTACAAGTTTTCAGGGACTATTTGTAGAACATAATACTGCTGTCAGTGAGCCTAGAGGTACCTTCTAAGGTCTGAGGTGAGTAGTGTGCATCAGCAGGTCCAGAAAATCAAGTAGAATTAAGAAGTGTTACACCCTGGAAAAAGTGGTTTGGTTAAATCAGCTTCCCTGTGTGGAAGAAAAAAAATATTTTGAGTTCTATGAAATAACTGAAACAAAATCCAAATCTTTTATGAAACATTTGACTCAAAACTTGTCCTGTGTTAATTGAGAGGTTGGTGTTTGGTGGTTGTTTTTAGTTTGTTTTTTTTTTTTTACTTGTTTGGATTTTTGCTTCCTTTCTGCCTGAACCAGTTTAAGTTTATACTGCCATCTGAAATGTAAATTGGATTTCCAGGATGTAGGCATGAATCAAAAAGAAATGAAGTAAGCCCAGGGCCAGTTGCGGCTCAACTCTAGCAAATATAAAAAAAACTGTCAGGGATATTTTGCTTTGCTCTCTCTTTTTCTCCTATAGTTGTGCTGTAACAGTCAGCAGGGATCTTATTATTTCAATTATATCTTGAGACAAAACTTTTGAAATTCAATTAATTGTTGTGTTTTGCTATACAATTTCAGGTATATATGTCTATCAAAAACATGCTTTCTCCCAAAGAAGCATGCACACAAATTAATCAACTGCTGTTGTGCTTCCATGAATTAAAAAGAAAAAAAGAAAAAACCAACAACCAAAACCCCAAACAACCCAAAAACCAGGAAAACCCCCACACCCTGTGCCCAAAGACCCAATTCTTTCTTTCTTTCTTTTTTTTTTTTTTTTGAGGTTCATTATTTTTTGTTGAGCTTTGACTGGTTCCTTGAAATTGTTTTTTTTTAATGAACTCACTGAAATCTAAAATTTATCTTTAATTCATCCATAGGCTAAATATAGAACAAAGCTCTTTCCTGAAGATGGATTATGCTGGGGCAACAAAAAATGTATCAGACTGTTCTCTAGGTCAGAAACTCAAAGAACTGCTACTTGCTGACTTTCCAAAATATAACAGATATTCTATTGATCTGTCTACTTCTTAATTACCATAATTCTGTCTGCTTTGTTGCTGTTATGGTATGTGATCTGTGATCACTCAAGTTTTATTTTATCTATGGTATCAAATATAATACACCTTCAGTCCCTTATAGTTCTAAGATTGTTTCTACATGTATTGATTTTTAGCTTGTTTTATTAAATTGTAAGGAGAAGAAATTCAAAAGCTTGCTTGCTTGATAAATGTCTTACAACTCTAGTTTCTTGTAGGAAAGAAGTATCAGCTACATGAAGTAGAAAAAGAAAATAATAATACATGGTTTGCCTTTAGAGATCAAAGGAGGGAGGGCTGCAGGGCAGAATAATAGGTTTGTAGGACCAAGCCTGCTGAAGTATATTGTTGTTGCCCCAAAGATATAGATAACAGCTATTTATCTTCAGTCTGGACAGCTTCATCTGAGATGAAAATTTTCTGGGCAGAGAACGTATCCCCCTGCTTGAATTTCAAGTAATGTTTTTTATTTCTGAATGGCAGAAATAAGTCTTCTTGTTGAATTCTTTGAGATGCTCACTTTGGGTGGGTCTTGTATTTGAACAGTGTTACACAGCTAGTTTACTACTTCTAGTTTCTCTCTTATATAGTGTTTTGTGCCTGTTCGTGTGTAGCCTTATGTATCTGGGGTTTTTTTCAGTATTCTTTTAAAAACAAAAAAAGTTGTATTAGTTCACTACTAAATGTTGATATGTATTGTTTTAACAAAAAACGGCTATGACTCTTTAAGAATTGAAAATAAAAACGAATTTAGACATGATAAAACCAGAGCTTGCTATTTTTTGAGCCTCGACAGGCTAATCTATTTACCTTCATACGTTTGTTTTGGTTTGGTTTGGGGTTTTTTTTGTCCTTGAAAACAACATTAAAACTTCCATTTATTTAATGGATGTTTGCTATATAAAAATTCAGTTATCATTTGTAGCTAGTGTTAATGCAATTACTATCAGGAAAACATTTATGTAAATTTTCATGTGACAAATCTCCCAGTAGGCATAAATACTTATTGATTCTTACTTTTACTTACGAACTTTTCATATCTCTTCTATAGTGAAGGCTACATATTTATCTGTTTAAAATATGATCCTAATGAAAATATGAAGTGAAACTGAGATTGTGAGATATGTTGTTCTGTTTCTGTACTGTCCAGAGCAAATTGATAAATAAAAGAAGAAAGAAGAAAAAAGAGTCTGTCTGAGAGCTTAGCCAGGTGTACCTTGGCTTCTTTTTCTCTCATATGGTAATACTTCATCTGAAGTCCATTTTGCATTTTGATACACAGTGGAAATTCACCCTTGTGTAACAGACTGCCTACTCGAAGCAAGATGCTTTAAAAAAATAAAGGAAGGAAGCAGCTATAAAGAAAAACGCACAGCTGAATACCGCTGAGTGGGAAATACTTGGACAGAGGGGGTTTGTGGCTGTTGACACTCTGGATCTGGTACAGTTATGAAATTTGAGTGTGTTATTGAAACTGAACCTAATGCTGCCTTTAAAACCAGAAATTTGTCTCCATTCCCAACAGCCGTATTTGAACTAGCAAGTGCTCAGTATTATAACTGCTTTGATCGGATTAGCAGATTTGAGGATTATATTTGTCTGTTTCTGAATTGGAAAACACTTTTTCTAAAAAACCCGCGTGCCTGCACGTGTATGCTAGTTTTCAGAAATTGTAGTTTCTTTCCTTATTTGTGCTTTAATCCTGGGTAATATAAATGTAGGCACATATAACGCATTGTATGATTAAAACTTGTTAGAAAAATGGATCAAAATTCTGCTTTCATTCACTTGAGTCAACCGTCATAAACCTGTCTCACACAGGTATTGGTTATTCATCTGACATAGGCACCAAATACCCACTGTCAACTGAGAATTGCCTGTCTGCCTAGAGCTTAGTGTATAAGTAGGAATTACTTTTTTTCTTTCTCTATACCTCGGTTCTCAGAGCATTTTGGGAATAAAGCTAAAGTGACTTAATTCTGAGACACAGACAAGCTGAAGTGCTTGCTGAATTGAACACATTAGCGCTATAAAATCTAATGGACACTGGTGTGTTCTGCTGATGTTAGGTCTGTCTACACTAGGAATTTGTTTTGCTCCCTGTTTTGTTCCAGGACTTTATTTTTGGGCTGCCTTTGAGAGCAACTAACTTGTTCTCTGCAAGATGAATTGTGGGCACTAGTTTGCTGTAGGATCCCATCCAGGCATGTTGTGTACTGTGCTGAGACTGAGTCCCACCACTTAGGAGGTCCTCAAAGGCATCACAGCAGGTTGTGTGTGCTCAGACGTTCCCGTATGTTCAAAGGCATTCAGGACACACCCTCAGTTTTATGCTAGAAAATTCCTGGTTTGTTTCCTGAGTTAAAGCTAATAGATAGTAATAGCGTGTCAGGAACAAAGGAGCCGAGAGCAGATATAGCACAAATGCAGGAAGGACTTAGCACATGCTGGGGCAGATTGGCCAGGCTTGAGCAGTCTGACTGTGCACCACTCCCCACAAATTGATCCAGGGATGAGGGCTCCTCACCTTGGTCTGATCCATCAAGACAGCAGGGACATAGCTGTCCTGCTACCACGAGTTCTCACCAGCAGACCTGCTTGGAGTGCTGTCAGCGCTTCCTTTGGCTGCGAGATGCACCCATGCAGGTGGAAGAGCTACTGAGGCAGCCACAGATGCAGTTACTGTGAAGTGGAGCCCAATCAGCAGCTGTGGGAGTCTGGATAGAATGAAAAAGCTCTGTGCCACAGAAGTATCTTGAGATTTTATATATTTTTTTTCCCTCCTAATCCAGTTTACCATTGAATATTCCTGGATTCAATTGATTTGTATGTGCATACCTGTAGGTAATGTGTATTAGCCCAGTGTTCTGCTCCACATAAGTTGAAAATTTTTAATGCTTTTGTGTACTTGGTATCAGAGCTGAAAATAATAGTGCAGCAGGTTCTAGTATAGTAATGTATTTCGTAGCTGTAGTTTTAAAAATGGGGTTTTTTTTCTCCTTTTTTGGAGTGGAAAACGAAGTCTTAGTGCATGATATGGACAATTTACACTGGAAATTTGAGGAAATATATAAACAAGCTATATGTGGAAATGAACCTGGTTGTTACGTTTTGAAAAGCAGCCATTATCCCTGTGCGTGAACTTGTTTCCAACAAAAAAATTTCAGTGGCAGGTTTACTGAGCAGGCATGGTTGCCAAACTGTCACGGTGAAATGTAGTCACTCTAGATCTGGATCAACACTCTATATAGTAAATATAGGTGAGTGTTTCTATGCAGATGACTGAATTTTCAAGCTAGAATTTTATGAATCTGTATTTTCAGTGGTTTTTCAAGGAGAGGGCTGGTTTGGTACGCTTTCAGTCCTGCAGCCCTCAAACAAAATTGCCAGTGAGAGTATTGGAGCCACTGTAGGAGTGGGAAGTACAGTATCAGTTCCTGAAAAAGAATACGTTCTTCACTAGCGATTTGTAATTGTTGGATGAGCTCTTAAAATAGTGATAAACCTGATTTTTTTAACGTTTGATTAAATAGAACACAAATGCAAAGTACATAATGCCACGAGGGATTCTTACAGTGCTGTATTTTTAGATTAATAGAAATTGATGATAGCAGTGAGGTCAAGGCACTATTTAGTACACCTTCAGTCTTAGCAGAACTATTGAATTGTCCTCTGGTTATAGGGTATTATAGGGTAACTGTATTTTGAAACCTCTCACCTTTTCCATAAGCTGCAGTAAGTAAAAACTTCAAATGGGGTAGATAAAGTATAAATATGTTTATCAAATAAAAGCAGTATCAGATACTCCTGTTATCCCTCTGTGAAGTACTATTAGTATTGTTTTGCTGCAGTACCTCTGCAGGTTTTGGGGCTTCATGTTAGACTACTCAGAGCATTTATTTAGTTGTAGTAGTATTTTGCTCTTTGTATTATGTTGCATTTGTATCGTATGTAAGTCTGATTCTTGCTGCTGCTTGAATTATAGATTTTTATATTTCATACTACTTTTACAGTGTTTTGGACTCTTTATTTCATGCTGTCTATATATGCTTTTAAATTTAAGATCTGTCTGGCAATTCCTACTCCTGTGAGTACTATTCGCACAAGTAGGAGCTGCGTTGATGTCAGTTTGATCAAGTAGGTGAAGGAGGGTTTGCAGGAATGTATCATATGCTGTATGCAAATTTCTTTGAGTTTAAAATTATTTAGAATGCTTGCATCTAATACATTAAGCAATTCCCTCTGGCTTCCGGGGGGGGGGAACAACCCACCCCACCCTAAAAAAAGATTCATCCACTCCTACCTGAGAATTTTTTTTTTTTGGCTAATTAATTTTTTTTCCTTGTTCTTTCCCCTCTCCCCCCATGTTAGCATTATGAAACAGGTTAGTAAAGTCATGGTTTCTTTCAAGCTGTTTTAATAACATTAGCTTTACCTTTGTACCTCATTTTCACAGAGGTTTGTACCTGTGGTTAATAAAAAAGTTTGATCTGTTAACTTTGTGGTTTGTTTTGGTAGAATATGTGAATCTGTTGTCCCCATTTGGTTTGTTTATTATCACTTCCAAGAAACTGAATATAGCTAGACATGTTGTATTTCTGATTGGGAACTTGTAGGAGAAGGAAATAGTTTGTGTAGAACTCTATTATTTTTGGACTAGAGAAATCTGACATACAAGAAAATTGCTTATGCAGTTAGATTTTGTTGTTTCTCCATCGGGATGGATTGCGCGCTCCGCTTTAGAAGAAAAGACATGATGATTTACGCAAGTACATAATGGTCCACGGGTAATGAGTGCATGAGTGCGTGCTTTGTGCAAATGAAATTCAGGCAACCATAATATATAGAATAAATAGTGACAACTGTGCATTACAGACCCATAATTCACTGAGGAGTTCTGCTGATGACATAAACTTCAAATGTGAAGCTTGGGTAGTTTGTGACGCTCCATCACTGGAGCCCGGAAGAGGAATTAATTCCAGTTCAGGCTCGATAATTCTAAATTCACGTGATTTTCTTTTGTTGCTTAACACATGAACCTCACCTCCTTTCCCATTTTAAATAGTGTCTCTCTACATCTTCCTATCTTATGACAGTGTGAGTGCTCTCACGCGCGTTCTCTTTTTCTTGCAAGCTTATGGACAGGAACAGTAATAGCTTTCGTTTTCAAGTTACTGCAAACTAACATCTCGGCTATAGTTGGAATGTTTTCAGTGTTGTCTTTTTTAAACGTCCAAAGTTTGATTGCTCATCAGTCAGCTTAATTCTTTGACATTGTGTTTCATAAAAGCTTTTAGCTTGATGTATGCATGATTTTATGGAATCTAAATAGAGAATCTGTGTTATGGAATCTAAATAGAGAATCAGTGTGTTGTGATTCTAACTGCAATTATTTGAGCCTCTATTTCTTGTGGAGTTGTGCAGTTTTCAATTAAGTAGTGGTTGGAAAATATTTTTATGCAATACATTTCTTAAGAGTTCTTTGTTGATGGGGGAAATAAAAATAGGGCATTTATATTGAAAACTATTGTTTTTATTTTGAAGTGATATAAAGTCCTTGTGATGCTTCATGATAGATATTTACCATATGCTGAAGAAGTGGATAACTATTTTTACAAACTGAGTAACAGATTACGTGCATAAACATTTCATGGCAGATAAACATGCAAAGACTTTTTTATGTTTGTTTGAATGTATCACAGTACTTCAGAATGACAGGTGTTTTGTGCTTTTGCTGCATAAGGGGTGTTGCTTCGTAGTCTGTGTACATCTTCGTTGCAGGTGAATTATGCGAAGTATGTTTTATTCCATCAGATTCAAGTTTTACTCAAAATTCTGTATTCTTTTCACTTTTTAAACACATATGCACACAGAGTGTGTGTACGGAAAATACAGTAATATATTAAAACCCCAAATATTTATTTGTCTTGACTTTTTTATATTAGGTTTGAGGTTAGCTAGCTAGGGTTTTTTTAGCAATCCATGTAGTAAGCCTCTGCCTTTTATGCAGATACAGTGTATGTGATACAAATACTATTGCTGGAATGCTATTATTATTGACTTTTATTACTGTAGTTCCTAGGATTTTTGATGGTGTTTGGGATTGCACCATGCAAACTGAGACTGGTGGCAGGTCTTCAGAAGAGAAACTAATTCTCAGTCCTGAAACAAATTGTTCTTGGGGCTAGGCTGCTGGGGGCTTTTCATGGATTTTGTTTTCTGCCTAATTTGCAAGACTAAGCCTTAAGAGCAAGGTGAAGCTGACTATGGAAATATTATTATCCTTGTTTAATACCCTGAGAAGAGAAGCACTGAGGAATTAAGTGACTAATTCAAGGTTATGCAAAACTCTGTGGCAGAGCTGGGACCTGAGCCCAATTCTCTCGAGTCCAAGGTTAATATCTCAACCACCAGACCATTCTTCCTCTAAGAATACAGCCTTCATTATAACCCCAGATTTCACTTATGCTAATTTTACTGCAAAACCAAAATCCCTTTGACTTAAATTTTCCATAGTTGCTCTCAAATAACAAGGGAGTTAAAAACTGCTTCTGCAAAGTCTGTTTGACTAGTATTAAGTTGTATTTATTAGTAAAATAACTGATTTTTCAAAACCTCTTTAAGCTTAAATAGTAAGACTTTTTATGCTGTCTGTGAGATTTACTTTCCTCTGTCCCCTAATATTACAGATCATTTTATTATTTACTGTAGCCATTGCCTGAAACTAGACAGATCATGTTTATCCCGGCAATATTTGAACTACAAAGCATAGTTTTGATATATTCATTGTCTCTCTCAATATATATTTATATGTAAAATGAAAGCTGAATTCTGAAGAAATTATTAATAATGTGACAGTGCAGCATTCTAAAATTTAAAGCCTCTTTAGAGGGACAGTTGACATCAGACGATTTATATTTTAGCTCTCATTTTAAAGAATTAAAAGTCTCATATTCAAGACAAAATTGAAGCATAAGTATATGCCGCCTTTCTAGAAGATGTTTCATTATGGAGCAAAATGATGATTTCTTCATAATTCAATTTGTGAAACTAAACGTGGAATAATAATCTGGGGGTTTTTTAGCAATTCAGCCCTGGTAAAGGGTGACAAGCCAGGACCAGTAACTGGAAGAATAATAAATAATTAGGAGTCTAAACATGCTTACTACAAATTGTTGGGAAATAAATAGAAATATTAATTAAGTCTTAAGTATTGTATATCTAATGTGAGTGTGCTGTTTTAGGAAAAAAGCTAGTCTTTTATTTATGAAAATATTTTCAAGGGAACTCAATTTTCAGATACATCTTCAAAGATCTGGTTTGTTAAGATATCCTACTGGGGTAGAAATAAATTTAACGGTACTTTTGGATATTTATTCATTCTTATTCAGTTTGTTCTGTGATATATGCTAATATCTGGTCCTCTTAAACTATTTTAGAAGATCTTAAAGTTCAAACATCTTCAAAAGATCTTTGTAAATATTTTAGTGAATGAGTAATGTATTTTAAATGTTTATACATCTTTTCTATACAAGGATATTGAAGAATGATAGCAATTTCAACATCAAACTATTGCTGTAAGACAAGTTTAATTAGTTTACAAATGAGGAAATGAAGACACAGAAAAGTTAAAATAATTCCATCAGAAGACTGCTGCAGTGCTGGGAAGACAGCCGCAGTGCTTAGGAGACTTGTGTTGTTTTCCCAATTGTCATTTAGCAAGTGCTTTGTTTTGACTCTTAGGGTACTGTGCAAAAAAGAGGACCTACTTATCCTTTCTTTTTGTTTGTATATGACCCTTAAACCCACCTCCAACTTTTTAAACCAGAAGAGAACTGCTACATTTTTATGGACAATATACAAAAGTTAACCTTTAAGAGTCGTGGAATCCGATATCTTTTCTAAATTTATTGATCCTTTCATATGCTGTTAGTAGTTAACTGATATTATTTAGAAATTGGATTACTGAAGAATTCCAAGGAAAGCCAAAGATGACCAGCTGATTATGACCTTGACTCATTTGTTGTTATAAAATTTTTAAAATATTTCTCCTTGTTAGTGAAATTATTATCTAGGAACAAAGACTTTTTCTGGGCAGGATTATAGCCACTGCGTGCTAATTAACGGAACAAAGAGATGAGGATTACAGAAGCAATAACAGTAAAATATCCAGGAACAGTTGCGTCGGGACATTATCTTCCTGTCAGCTGTGCTGTTGTGTGCTTTGGCACTTCTCCTCTTGTCATCCCACAGTAACCAGAGACTTTTATGAGGACCTCAAGGAAACATGCCTCATTCTGTCCCTGTGGCTTTTGTTTTCCAGAGAGTAATCTTATACACTGGGTCAGCAGAACCAGACGGGGAGAAGAAAATAATCTAGCGCTGGTATTCTTAGTGGGATGTTAATGGTTCACCAAAAGGGAAAGAGGATGGGTGATTTCTTTAACCACTAATTGTGAAATAAATGGTTTATGGTGAAGTGAGTCACTCTCCAAAAATACATAGTGGTAACTTGGGTATCCTCAGTCTGTTTTGGCAGGAGATGCTAACGTATAGTGGAGAATATTTTCCCAGCTCTCAGGGTCATTAGAGAGTTCTAAATGTGGTAACTGATCATTACCTTTACTGGAAAGCATGAATTTATGATAAAAGGTTAGTTTACTGGAAAGCATGAATTTATGATAAAAGGTTAGTTTGCTAGAAGCATGTTTTCACTACTAGTACTGAGTACTAGAGATTAGAAAGAGCACCTTTAGATATCCTGCATCTTCTTCAATTTCTGCTCCACTGTTTTATTTAGTAGTGTCATCTTGTCGGGGCTCCTAGTGGCTTTTTGTGTAGTGTATACTATTTCACATCTTGTGGCACATAAGCTCTGATTTTTAGATAGTTACTTAAGCAAGTGGGTTCATGCCATTTTTTATTATTTGTTTTGGGAATGAGCTTCCATCAACCACATGTCTCTTCTAAAGCTATCACCAAAACCTCTTCGTTTGAAGCAAGGATATAAATGGGCTGGAGTGTGATTGGAATATTTGCATGCTTACCCTTGACTTTTTTTCAAATACACTATTGACAGAAAGCTGTAAAACTGCCAGGAATCAAATTAACATTCTTTAATGTAAGCTGTTATTGCAAAATTATCTAACTTACTGCAATAAATGTTCCCTCTTTCTCTCTCTCTCTCTCTCTCTCTCTCTTTTTAATAAATGCATAATTTTATTTTTCTGACTTGCAAGGAGCTAGTGATGAAATGATTGGCAGTATTCTTGTGGTTTGACTTTTAATCTCCAGTTGGAACAGGAAAATTTTGAAGAATAAGCCAAAAGCAAATTGCTGATTATGAACAGTGTGGTTTTTTGTTTGTTTTAAAGGCTGGAAAACCTTCCCATTTCAAATAAGGCATCTTTCAACATAGGCCTGATTAGAGTGTTCTAGAGACATCTAGAGATGTAAGATTGCACCATCAGTACTTTTAAAGCATAAATAACGCTCAGGAATCCTTACAGGCTCTGTAGGTATGAGTTAGTGAAGTGTTGCATGCAGGCTTGGGCTGTTCCTGCAAAATGACTTTTTCCATTTTCAAAATCCCTTTAGATGAGTTTTGGTGTAGATGGTACGTAATCTGAACAGAATGCTTCTGCATTGTTTGTACAGGGCTATGTGGGGATAAGCAACACGCTGCTTGTGTATTCCCAGCACCACAGAGACTGAACACAACTGTAATAGCTCTTTTCCCTGTTTGTGGTTGCTAGCTATCAGAGACTTTGGGTCTGGAACGGCATCAGTGTCTCCTCATGTGCATGTTTCAGTAGTACTTATACACCTGTAAGAGTAATCTGGAAGACATGTTAAACCAGAAGGAGATGTGGTGGGCAGGTCTTGCTAACTAGCCTAATCAAACTGGTTTACTTGTCCATCCACCATAGTTGGGGGAGAGAGGAAGAGTCTCCTTCAGTTGGTGACTAGGAACCTGGGAGGTTAGTCCATCTCAGTCCCCTGGCTCCAGAAAGTGCTTAGGAAGCGGAGTCCCTTGTGGTCAAACCTCCCACCCAGAGGGCACTACGTTGGCTCAGATGCTCCCAAAATAGCAGAATGACTTGGACCTGAGGGCAAGTCTTCTACCTAGCTCAGAGTACTTCACTAGAGGCCACTTCAAGTTTTTCCTGCCAAGTGTTTAGGATATCTTCTGGGTGCAGTTGCTCATATGTAAAGTTTTGGACCTTATTCCTGACATAAAAATCCATAAGGTATCATGATCTTGAAAGCAGAGTTGTGTTACTGAAAACGAATGGTTAAAAGGGAACTTTATTTTGAATGAATTAAACCTTTTTTGATGCCTTTTTTAAAACCACTGAAGAACAATCCTTATTTTGTGACTGAAACAAAACTCTGTTGATTTGCTTGATGATGCCCAAAAAGAATGGTTGAGTACAAAGTTGCTTTTATTATGCAATAAGACTTTCAATTACCAGAACCCTTCCCAACTGTTATACTGCAATAGGAATACAGGCTTTTTCAGAGTTAGGAATTTATATGCAAACGTTGAAAGTTAATATAAAATAAATGAATAGCTTTATTGTAACAGATTATGTTGTGATAGTACAAGGTACAATTCTAGTGTAAGAAAAAATGCAGGTAGCCCAATCTATGATTAAAATGGTGCTTGTGAATTGTTTTCAGTTTGCGTTTTTTAAAAAAAAAAAAGTAGGTTGCGTTCTTGTGAAGTCTTAAAGATACCTTGTATCTTTTGCTAGTGGCTATTATGCATTCCGGCACCTCAGGAACAAAGAAATGACAGAGAAATGGATGGCCTGGGTTTAACTAAGTAGGTGATGGTACAGATGAGGCCTGATAAGCTTAACACTTCATCTCTGTGCTGCCACTGCGGTTTGCAAGGAGATTAGAACTGTCTGACTGTGTGGAGGGCAAGCTCCACAAATTCACTCATACATGGCAGTTCTGTAATGAGGTGA
>WAAD01035263.1:0-13884 GCA_013389945.1 Fregata magnificens
CTTTCCAGGATAGTACTGCCAATGAGTGGGCACACAAAGCTGGTACTCTCCGAACCACCTTCCGCCACATGGGTTGTGCGCACTGCACTTCATCTGGATCTTTGGGTGACTGGTTGTTGTCCAGGTCGCTATAAATCACCTCAAGCACGGCTAATTCTCTCAGGTACTGTATACCTCTCTCGGTGGTGGTCCATTTGCCTGGGCAATATAGAACATCTTCCTTGAAGGGATACCTTTCCTTCACACCTGACAGGAGTCGCCTCCAGAGGCTGAGGGCTTGTGCCCCTTTTCCAATCAGTTTTGTCAATGCCCCCTTCCCTAGAAAGGGATCCCAGATGTTTGGCTTCCCTACCCTCCGATTCTGGGCTACTGGCCCTGTTATCCCAGCATCGGAGCAGCCAAGTGACAATGTGCTCGCCTGGATGACAACTGAAATCTTTTTGCATNTGTTGGCCCTGCTCCTCCTCATCATCACCTCTTTCTAAATGAGTTGACTTTCGCTTCCAAGATTTCTTCTTGTGTATAGGGGCGACTGATACCAGCACAGGTTTGTTCTCTGGTTCAGCTGCAGTGCCTGTCACCGGGGTTTGAGTAGCCACAGTGCGTGTTGCAGGAGTTTGAGTGGCCACAGTGAGCGTCGCTGGGGGTAGAGAGACCGCAGCACCCGTCGCCGGGAGTGGGGGGGACCACAGCACCCGTCACCGAGGGTGGAGGGGCCGTAGTGCCCGTCACCAGGGGTGGGGGGGCCGCAGCGCCCGTCACCGGAGTTGCTCTCCGGGTGGTGTTCATAAACAGTGGTTTAAGCCTAAACAAAATCTGCACCACATTCAGCAGACATGATAATAGGAGCATGCTGGTTTGAACATCCCAAGGATATTCAAAATTCTCAAGAGCTGTTGTAACTAGCCTGATGGAGAATGGGAAAGTGAAGGAGCCAGAGAAAGTGTCCCCCTCTGTCTCCCCCATGGATTGGTTTTCCGAAGAGAAGAAGTAAAAGGTATAATTATTAATAGTTTCCAAGAGATGAGTCCCGGAATACAGAAATGACAGCAGTGCGGAGTACAATCTCACTGCCAATACTTTTATCATACCATAAACCAGTGTGACACAGTACAGCAAAATCATGATTGTAATCCAACTCCCAGAGGTGACAAACAGCACCACAGGGAGTGCGTACGGCAAGTAAGGGGTTAAATAACACAACTCTGAAAACAAGCACAACAGCTCTGAGAGCAAATAAAACAACATTGTGACCAGCGACTATTAAACTAATATGATGAATGCTTATCACAAATTCGCTTTAACACGCTCTGGTCAGATCTGTTGTTATCTCGAACCCTTCGAGCCCCACGTTGGGTGCCAAAAAGGACTGTTGTGTTTTCAGCACAAAGCCAAAACATAGCCCCATACTAGCTACTATAAAGAGAATTAACTCTATCCCAGCCAAAACCAGCACACCAATAGAAAAGTCTTTCTAATTTCTAATTTAAATAACTTTTTGTAATTTAAGACCATTACATTTTATTCTGTCTGTAGTGGGCAAAGAATATTATATTCTATTTCTACACTTACTACCCCTTTACGTATTTGAAGACTGTTTTCATGCAGGTCTTCAGAGTTTTCTTTAGGTGAAATGAGCTCAATTCTTTCTGCCTTATCTCAGAGGCCATGTGTTTTACATCTCTGATATCTCCTGAATTATCTCCAACTGATGCACATGGTTTTCACAACTGTAACGTCCCAAAATGTCATTACTTCACATCTTCAGTGCTACATTTTTGCTTATATATCCCAGTACAATGTTTTCTGTTTTCATTCCAGATTGATACTATTGACTCATGTTCGGTTTGTGATAAAATATGCAGCCGTTTCTCTAAGGACTGCTGTCTGATTGTTCCCACTCTTAATATTGTGTATTTAATTATTCTTGCCTAAATGCAGTACTTCTCATTTTTCTTTGATGAGTTGCATATAGTTTTCACATTGACTCCTTAACTTGTTGTGATGATTCTCAATTCTCATCCTACCCTTTCACAGGCAGTTAAGGGATCCTCTGCAGCTGATGGCTGAATGGTATTTAATAATCCTCTCTACTGTGTTATTCAAAATATTAATGGAAGTTTTGACTAGTACTAGACCTGAGGTAGAATCCTACACAATCCCATGTGCAGAATCCTTTCACTTCGACAGTGAATCATGAATAGCAAAACCAGCTTCATTCTCCCAACACGATGTTAATAGTCACGTAAAAATGTCAACCAAACCATGCTTCCTTAACCTACATTTGAAAGTGTCATGTGAGACAGTGTCTTTCATTGCTTCTTTCCTTGTCCCAAGGCCTATTACTTTGTTATAGAAATAATTTTGTTTCATTTGATACAATTGTACCTTGATTAATCATTGGTCCTTGCTATTTTTTTCTTGCTCTCTTCTAGGTACTTGTTTAATTTAAATTAACAGAAAACTCATGGAATAAATAAACATGCCAAAACATTTATCATTCCCTGGCTATTCCCTTTGCCCTTTCTGAAGATCATGTTTATCTTTACTAGTCTTCTGGAACTTCATCTGTCTTTCAGGATTTCTCAAATACATAGTTGGTCTGAGATTATGGCAACTTTTAAAATATAAACCACACTGGAAATGTGTGCCTTAGGTAAACTGGCTTTCCTGTAGGGTCATTTCCTGCATATCTCGGACTGTCTCATAATGTTCTGTAGTATTTAATGAACACTTTTCTTGCTGTCAAAAGTAGTAAAATATTAGTTATTATTGTGAAAAAGCACATTTTCACAATATATAAAGATATCATAAATCTTGCATACTGAAGCAGAATCTCATTTAAGAAGTTGTATAGACAGAAGGGTGAATATCTGCTGTTACCTCCTATGAATTTGACAGATATTCAGATATGAAGTCATGTGGTGATCTACTTTCACAATATAATATGGCAGTAAATTCAGATGCCTCAGATTTGGGGCCCAGAATTGTGGGGTTTGGAATTCACATCTCATGTTCAGGGACAGAAGACACTAAATAAGTTAACAAAAGAGGCTGTGCATAAAATGAGTTTATATGACTATGGCTGGTGCAGCTTTGGACTGAAATGCAGTCTGATGACTGTTCTTAGTTTATCTGGAGACGCCCTCCAGTTTGATTTCACACCTTGCCTAGGAATTCAGACAAGCTGAATACATCTTTGCCTTGCAGCATAGTTAAATTAATGTTTCTATGACTCAAGTTTCTAAGCTGAAAGTTGTCTTCTCTAAAGAAGACCCTGTCTGTGTAGTGGAAAAAATGGAAGATGTCATGCAGTATTCATGCACTTTTGTAGCTAACAGAGGCAACATTTTTATTTTTGCTTCTCACAAGTCAACAAGTTGATTTCATTCATTTTAACTTGCTCCCTCTGGTTTCTGAGAAATGAACGTGAGAATATGTTGCTAAATATGTAAGTAAATACGCTCAACTTAAAGCAGCTCTCAGCCCTCTGTACCTTTTGCAGAACACTGTTAAACTACATCTTAAGAAAACACAGTACGACCCTTCAGACAGATGGTCAGTGTTTTATGAGCATATTTTTATTAAGTTCAAAGAAAGTCCCACACCTGTTAACAAAGAATATTGACAAATACAATCAAAGGATTGGAAACTATGTAATGTGTTTGGGTTTAATTCAGACCTGGCAGCCGTGCAGGATGAAATAATCCACATAAGATGGTTTTGGAATGGGTAAAGGCACAGATGCTCCCCAGTGCAGTTTCTGGATGTTAGCGTGGAGGTACCATTTATTGGAGCAGAAGAGTAATTAAGTCTTTGTTCCTCCTCACTTGCACCGAGATGATTAGCAGGGGAATTTCATTGTGCTCGGTACACTTCTGTGTTTTGCAAGGCAGACACTTTTCTGATAAGAATTGGATTTGCTTGTTTCAGACAGTCTGGTGAACAACCATCAGAGGACAATTTCTCTCGGCCGCTGTGTCAGGCTCAATGCAGTGTGTGCACACCTTGCCACACTCAGCTACCCTAGCTGCTCAGATGAGTAGTTAGTTGTTAGGCATATCAAGCTGTTTACTCAGCTACTTAAGCTCATTTGCAATAATTTTACCTTCTTCCTTGGGATGCACTAGAAACAGTCCCTCCTCCTCAAGGTGAAAATGAACTCAGTAATGCCGTTTGTGGACATAGATCATCTTAATTCATTTTCCCAGCAACTTTGTCACTTTTGTGATAGACTTTTTTTCTCTCTGGGCACCTGTTAGCCTGCTAGTCAGCTCCAAGCCGCCTCCCCTGTTTATGGGCATTTTAACAGAAGGAAATTAATAAGAATCCACATCAAGTGTGAATTTACAGTTCACTAATTCACACTATTCTTGCTGGAGACACTTCAGTGCTAAAGGCAAAATAACCTACTGTACTTTCAAAGCAAGATTACCTTGTCCTAGCAAGACAAAGTGGCCTTGGTGGGAATTAGGGCAGTTAAGCTGCAGTGCTTGGAAATTTACACCCTAATAATCACAAATCAGCTTCTCCATCTGGGCCAGAACAAATATATGAAGAATACTCAGAGGGTTGTCCACCGTGTTACCTTTTCCTGCAGTATGATCTCCACTGAGATTTGTCTGGTCATATTCAGATCACCACAGTGGAAAACTCTTCCGCGGTTCAAATCAGCAAAAACGCTTTCTGATTTTCAGTTATCTGGATGTTTAAAGTACCTCTCAGAAGGCAGCATACAGATATACATGTTAGTGACAACAGTAACTGATAGATCATTAATATGAGTTGTAAATGCCAGTATTGCTAAGATGTCATCTTCACTTCCATTTCAAGCCTGAGTCTGCCAACTTGATTAGCTTTGCTTAACTGAAGAGTTTTGCTGATGTTAATTGTTTCAATGGGTACAGAATTATTGTCACTAAAATGGATGCTTCAGAAGCCAAAATAACCCCTCCATCTAAATACTTGCTGAAAAATATTTTTCTTTTAGATAACCATGTCCACAAAGAAAACCTGCCTGGAGTCTGCTTTTGAGAATTGCTTACATTGCAATCCAAAGCAAACTCTTACAATATCTGTTAGGAAAAAAAAAAAGTGCATTCCTATTAAGTGCTGTTTCATATCAGTTTATAGATCAACAACTTATGTAACCCAGTCAGCAAGAAACACATATATAGCATCTACCCCTCTGAATCAGTTAGCTGGCTGACGTCAAGGCAATCACATTAATGTAAGGCTGTTGCAGGTTCAAGGAGAAGAGAGCTTAGTTTCTCCACAGAAGAACTAAATGCCTTGAACTGAGAAACAGATTTTGTGTGTGTGTGTGTGCGTGCGCAGTATTTGTGAGTCATGATAGTTTCTTAAAGGCTGTTTAATGTGCTGAAGTTGATATGAGTCATTGTTCTCTTCCCAGGTAATGACTAGTTAAAATCACATTTAGCTCTTCCATTTCTCTAGTAATCTCTGAGACTTGTATTTCATTGATCTTCCAGTGAACAACTGCTTCAGAGTTCTGAGTGACAAGTAAAGTTTTTAAGAAATAACATGAGAGAGTTCCATTTGGAGAGCATGGATTACTAGAGCTGGCACCTGTTACTGCCCAGCCACTTTTGTCTCAGAAATAAAAGTGACAATTGGTTGAATAAAAGAAAGCACACCTTGTCCTTACTGGTTAATGTTATCAGTCATGAAGCAGGTACAAAACACATAGGACTTGGAAGAACGCAACTCTGAATGACATAGATTTTATATTAACTTCCAAAAATAAGCCCAACAAGGGCAGAATTTTTATTTACATGACAATCACTCTTTCTCCTAGCTATTCCTAGAGGTGAATTGAGTATTTCAGATGGCATTCTGAATACTTACTTAAGATCTAGACGCAAACTTTCATTATCTGACTCTTGTCATCTAGGCAAGTTTATTTAGACTTTTCAAGATAACAGAAAGAAAATGAAAATAGAACCCAAATGAAGATGATATATTTGCGGTATAAAATGCACTAGAACCTCCAAACAGGATGTCAAACCTTTCCTGTTGTCTTCTTCATAAGAGATGGGTAAATCGCAGAGAATCACCTTGTCTTGCTGGTTCCGCTTCAGACTAGAAATATTTTATATGATGTTAAAAACAGGATGGCTAATGTAGTAAAGGTTTATATTTAGAATAGGAACGATCTTTCAGCAGAGCATTCTCATGAGACTTCTTGCTAAACATGTTCCCACTCCTCCATTGCCACCTCCAACCTTTTCTTCTGGTATTTTTCCAATTTATAATGTGAATTCTTCACTTCTTGTTGTCAAATGCTAAAATAGTTTTTATAAGAGACTTTAACTGGACTGACTAGAAATTCTAAGTGATATACACTGCTACAATCATTAGTTTAACTCCTACAGTTAAAAATATCCCTATTTATGGGTTTTCAGTTTTCTCTCTGGTATAACATGAGAACTATGTTTCAAAGTTACAAAAGCTTAGGGGATCAGTTTGGAAAATCTTTAAATTCAGTGTTTGATAAAGACTTCTGTTATTGATATGCTAATAACACAACTCGTGGTTTTGGGGCAATTGATTTTTTTCCCCTTTAAACAGAGATCAGTAAAACCTGATACTAATTTAGCAGAGGCAGAGGACAAGGAGGCAGGGTTATAAGGGTCCTGAGCAGATGGCAACCAGTCCATTTGTTATGTCGCTGCAGTGCATGCTGCTGTCTGTCTGCACAGCCTCCCCTTCTTTGCAAATCACAGATGTACCCACCTCTCACAAAACTGCATCAAAAGTGAAAACACTTTTTCTGAATAAATACAGCCGTAATGTAATGTTTATGTATTCATTAGTCAACACTGTTATTTATGCAGACCATATTGTAACTATTCATTTATGTGCGCAAGTTAAAAATGACTAAGACCATTAATTCCATTAGAACACATATGTTGGTTTGGTGAAATACTGAATTTTTTCTAAACTATAGCAAAGATGCCAGGCCGTGGTTTACTGCACCAGATTGTTGTTTTCTGGACAGCAGGGATGAGCATTCAGTAGTAGTCTCAATATAAAGAGATAAAGAGGAAGAGCATTTGGTTTAATATGAGATAATTTAATCTTCCTCTGAGAAGGAGAACTGTTGAAGGGCATCACATATTTGACTTTGTTCTGGCTTTTCTGTTCAGAATGATGGGGCCATGACGTGTGATCTGATACAGTCTGCAATGGATGGGAGCAACCAGCAGGGCTTGTACATTAGCAGATTATTTCAGGCTCCGGGGTGGGAAAAAATGGAACACCATTAAAATCAGAGGAATTTAGCCCAGGGTGTTATTTCAGTGTTTGGACAAATGCATATCTTATGTAAACTGTCTTATTAGCATAGCTAGCTCTGCAGGATCTTCAGTGACTGACGAAGGATTTCTCATAGGTTACTTATTCAGAAAATGTGTTATTCCATTTTCATTCCTTTGATGGAATTCAGTTATTCAGAATTGACAAAGTTGGAGCCCCATCCCTCCCCAGCACAGACCCAAATTAACTTCCTTCTTAGCAGGATTAACCAATGTTAGCAAGAATTACTTGTGTAAAGTTTCCATATATTGATTAGAAGCAAATCAGGTAATGTCAAAGGCAATTAAGACTTTTTCAGATATTCCATGTTAAGATCTTACTTTCTATTCCCTGCATGGGCTCCCATTTTTATGTTGGGCTTCCTCTCCAGGCTAAAGTTCTTGAACACTTCAGAAAAATGTTCACAGAAAAAAAAGCAGACATGTTATTTTGCCAATGCTGAAAATCTTATTAGTAATTTATGGGAGGCTCCTGGCTTGTCTAGGTATTGGAAGGACTCCACATCTGGAAGGAGGTAACTTTTGTGAGATGAACACAACTTCTGCTGTGGCGAAAAGTAATTATTGTCTGGCTAATTTTAATCCTTCTGAAAATCTCACATATAGTGACTAGAAATCTATTGGAATTAAGCAAATTCTTTCTCCATTCCATTTCACTGGTTATGCTTTAAAGCAAGACCTCCCCTGCAATTGCTATTTCCACTTGCTTTTGGCACTCTGTCCTGGAACCCAGAGCAGAGATCCTGTCTTTCTGGAGTGCTTAGTATCCTGTCAGATAGTTCATCACTGGTGAGGAAGCAGTCTTAATGAACTCCCAGGAGACAAAAGCTGAATTTGGAGGAGGTGAGGAAGTGGGAGGCAGTGGATGGACCAGGCTGAGACTATGAACTAGCAAGAAGGTAAGGGAAAGACAGGCTAGTGGGCAAGAACTGTGTGGTAGAGGGGAGAGGAGGCTGGAGAAATAGGGCAGAAAAGCATAGCTCAGGAATTAAGAGGTGTAGTGAGATCTATGCTCACAGTATCACTCCACTAACCCTGCAGATAATGGAAAAAGTCCCAGATTCCCTGTTCTCAAACACTCTTCTATTTGCCAGCAAATTAGCAGTGACACGAACAGTCAAAACGTGTATCATGCCTCTGCGGTGCTGGTTATCAAAGCATGGGACAGAACAGTTACTGAGATCAATTAGTTCAGGTGAGTGATCTAAGTTGCAAATCTGAAGCCCCAATTTTGCCAGTGGCCATTGCGGGCATGAGTGTGATAGTGTATAATTCTGGTATTGGTTGGCAAGTGAATAGCAGAAGCAAAGCAGTATAGTGTCATGCCTTGAATAGTCTTATTTTGCTCTTTAGGAACACTTCTGTATTGTGTGTTAATCTATGCTTTTTCAAGTGGATTTCAATAATTAAACATGGAGATCATAGCCTGACAGGAACCTTGTGAAATTCAACAAGGACAAATGTAATGTCCTGTACTAGGGAAGGAATAAGCCCTGGCAATGATACAGGCTGGGAACTGGCAAGTCTGCTGAAGGTGACCTGAGACAGGCAGTGGAACAGGTTGCCCAGAGAGGTTGGGCCATCTCTGTCCTTGGAGGTTTTCAAGACTTGACCAGATGAAGCCCTGAGCAACCTGGTCTGACCTTGCATTTGGCCCTGCTTTGAGCAGGACGTTGGACTAGAGACCTCCTGAGGTCCCTTCCAACATAAACTTTCCTAT
This sequence comes from Fregata magnificens, assembly GCA_013389945.1. Taxonomy (NCBI): domain Eukaryota; kingdom Metazoa; phylum Chordata; class Aves; order Suliformes; family Fregatidae; genus Fregata; species Fregata magnificens. Next base: position 9,058 of record WAAD01035263.1, read on the forward strand.
GATCTTATAACAATGTAGTTAAAATTTATTCAGCGGTTCCTACAAAAGAAGGTGGGAACAGTATTCTTGCTAACAGCTGATGAAATAGCATATTTATTCACCTGGCAGTAAAATGAGATTATTGTCAGTGGGTTTGTGAACTATCATATTCCTGGTGTCTGAAAAGAAGACTTCATTAACAAAAAGTCACTTGCCTTTATTACTGCAAAGGTAACCTTTCAAAAATGAACTGACCATGAAGTAATACAGTTGTTTCATCTGGAACCCGCGGATAATCTGAAAGAGTAATGCATAAGAGTACAAAATGCTTCTATTAATCTCTGTGGGATATTAGCAGTAAAGCCCAACGATGGCAACTTGTATATAAGCATTGTTAATTATTTAGTATTACTTAAAGTTCACGAAAGAGTTGTATTATTAAAATATACCCAATCTAATGAGTGACAATTCTCTAACATAATTAATATAATGGCTTTTACTCTAAAAGGCAGTTAGTAGTATATTACACTTAAAACTATACATTGTAACAATAGTATATGAATCTTAAATCTACGAACCACCTTGGCTGAGGGTGTAAGACCTTGCTGGTGGATTTATGGTGATTTTAGCTTCTCACTTCAGGGACTACTGGTCATAAGACCAAAGACTTGTCCTTTAGGTTTATACAGTTGTGGTACTTATTTGGGAGTTGAAAAGACTCATTAGCAGTCCCTTCTCATCTCTGATGCCATTCTATAAATTAGCCACTGGAAATTTCTCTCAGTACTTCCAGATTCTTTCATTATCTGGCACAAAAGGCAATTTCATATGAAATCAAGTGCTCTGAGACCTGCTAACGTAAGGACATCCTGAACTCATTAAGCTACTGCATCTATTTTCTCAATGTCTATAGGAACATTGGATGTCATTTGGTTTTGAGGGTCGTCTGTTGCTCACCAGATGTACTCCTCTGTTATTGTTTATCTAGTGACTGAATTTTTTTGGTCCCTTCACAGAGGTCCTCACAAAGTAAAAAGCCATCCTTAAGCAAAAAATCACAAATCCTCTCTCTTTGTGCTTTGACCTATGGTAATATTTGCGGAGTGATAGCTTTGAAAATCAGCATCTCAGTACCAGTTGTACAAAAGCAGCCACCACCATCTATCCTCTTGTGATGACTCTGTATAAGCTTGGGATCAGACTGTATTGCAAAAAAAGGTTTGCTTGTTTCTCTAATTCCTTCAGGAAACTGCAGTCATATTTTCTGATAAATATGCGCGGCAAAGACAAATACTTTCTGCTTACAAACAACAAATTCAAAACACAAAACATGCCTCAGCGGTAACTGTAGCCTTCCTAAATTTGATCTGCTCAAGTAAAGCAAGGACCCTTACAGTCTTTTGTAAAAACCATTTCTCTGAAGGTTTTACAAACACACTGTCATGATCTGTTTGTGCGTATTGTGGGGTACAGCCTACAAAACCAATTGTTTTGTAATGTAAAAACTTGTGCTAAGAAGTACTGTTAAGCTTGAAGTACCTTGTGTGACCCATCAGCAAACACATGTAAAAGAAATAGCCTCTGGTTAAAGATGAGAGGAGAGAATACAAACCATTTTTTTTATCAGTCTGAACATGAATTTACTTTCTGTTTCTTACTGACTTTCTACTTGGTCTGAAATTCATCTCCATGCTTCAGCATTCTGAATAATTTTTGCTGCTGCATTCCCGGGTTACAGGTGTGTGCCGCAGGGTGAGAACAGCAGTCCCTTCTGGGAATGGCTTGGGAATACATGACCTGGAGGAAGCACGAGCATTTGTGAAATTTTGAAGACAGCAGAATTAAAGATGAGGCGCTAAATCTGAGACTGTGGCTGCTAAAACGAGCTGCTGAACACCAGAGAGCAAGCATTACTGCATTTGCTAATGGACTGCTACAGAACCTCTATGTCTTTTATTTCTAATAATGGAAAAGAAATCCAGGTGTGTCTCAATGTGTGGATGTCATTTTGTTTATTTTGGGAAAAGAAGCGTTAAAATAACAGTTTGGAAAGCAGCAGGTTTTTTCTAAAGGTGGTTATACTCCATATTTGTTTGATTTGCCTATTCCAGATCCCTTCAGCTGATAATGCTGCACTCTCAGCTCCCACACCCTCCGGTTCCGGCCTCTGTGATATGCGTTATTTCAAAGGAGCACAGCTGGGTGCTGGACTGTAATTTCTCATGCAGCTAGAATCAGATCCATCAGTTCATTTGAAGGTTAGGACCAAGACCTTAGAGGTGGATGGGGAGCTAATAGCCAGACTGATGTTCCTGCTGTGTTCACAGAGGCTTAAACCAGTGAGAAAAGGGTCAGGCACATCCATATTATTTTCACCTTTTGCCTCAGATGCCGTGGTTTGCAGTAGTCTCGTTCAGAAATGGCAAAAGAATGGCTCCCTGCTGTGAGGTCCTCATGCCACAGAGAGCTGTAAGGGGTTTGTAACGAGATGGAGATAAGGAAGACTTTTTAGTGATTACTGAGACAAATGTGAGAGATGTACTGAGTGAAGGGTAAATCTTTCCACCACTCTCCATCACTTAAATATCTCAGGATACTTAAGGTTTCCTCATGGTAGAATGTAAGAAGACGACAGTGGGACAAAAACGTCCTAAATGCATCTTGATAGATTTTCCTTTTGCTGTATATCAGAAACTTTTGTAATTAGTCAGCCAGTAGCAATGATTAATTACTCGAAATACGGCTAATGGGCAATATGTTTCAAAATCAATGTCAGGAAAGGCTGTGTGATCTTGAAGGTGTTGGGCTGTGGAACTGTCTCCTTGCAAAATGAGAAACAAGTATTTTGCCTGTGGGTTCATTGAAGAGCTCCAAATACATAGCTGGAATTTAAAAGAAGATGAGAGACAGTGAAAAACAGGACAATATTTACCTTAGAGTGTAGTCCTAAACTGAGATTTAATGGTTGTTTCCACTTCTGTCTTTTGTGATACCTATGCTATAATTTTATAGATATGTGTATATATATGTGTGTGTGTATGTATACATGTAAGTGCTCCAGAAAGAAATGTTTTATTTTGGTTTTCTTGGAAGCATCAGTTTTTCTGTGTTGAATCTTAATGTAGGTAATATATATACAGATATTAAAGTAACCATGGGGAAAAAAAGAAATTCCAAAGATGACTTCTGTACCTCATTTACAGCTCTTTTCAAAACGTGTGGTTTTGAATAAATGGTTTACTTTTGCAAGCATACGCCCTGCAGGATTTCAGATACAAAAGAATTAAAAGGTCAGAGAATTACAATGCGTTTACTGCATCCCTGTATGACAGCAAAGCTCATTACTATTTGCCGTGTTCTGGCCTTCTTAATTAAAGCATCAAATCACATGTACGGTCTGGAGCAGCTCGACTATAAAAGGTTACATCCATCAGTTTATTCCTGATTGGTTTATTAATTACTGGCCTTGACTCTTGATTCAAATCAGCACTCTTCCCTCAGCATAAAAGGGCATATTATGTTAAAAGTAACATACCATAATTTTAAACAAAAATATATTGTAAACATTTAAAAAGAAAGCTTGTACTAAACTTGGCTTTGATGGAATTACGATCTCTTGTAGTGCAAAGTCTGACTTTTCACAGGTGACCATTGGCAAATTTCTAAATAGTTTTGTTACTGAACCCCCTTCCCTCCATAAAAGGGTAGAAAAAATGCTGTGAACTGAAACTCTTTTTAGGTTTTGTAAGGCTGTTTCAAATATATAGCTTTCATCCATCGTTTTCAGAATGTTTTTAAATGGGACTTCTGGTGGTTCTGTGGTATTTCTCCTGAAAATTTTTTGCCTACAAACCTGCTGTATTGTATCAGCTGATGTGCTCCGAAGAGGTGGAAGAACTTTTGATGGTAAATCTAAAACAGATCTGCAGAAATAGCTAAGCCATGTCTGGAGATGCTATGGATGCTGTTAAAGGCAGGGTAAGAAGGCAGGGGCTTGCCTTTCCTTCCTTATTTTAAATATGTACCTCAGCAATTTGGATATTGTGTATGTCTATTTGTCGAACACATATAAATGTATACATGTTCCTTTTCCGGGTTAAGTAAGGGTGGCCCGTCCACCTAGCTCAAATTGGTAATTTGATGTAACGCGTCATGATTCGAGTCCCGTCCCTGGAACGGGCTTAGCGTGGCCACCGGTGCGGTCGCCACCCGCCTTGGTTGGCCCAGGTTGTCATAATAGGTTTGTGTGGCCCTCAATGCGGACGCCACCCACATCGGTCGGCCAGTGAGGGTGAGTCAGAGCCCGACAGCACCACCCGCAAACGCTGTCGGACTGCGCCCAACTTTCTGCCGTGGGCAAGGGCTCCGGGCAACGGTACGATACCGATGCCTTAAATTTGTGTCACCATTGAGACACTATCAAGTGGTCGGTGAAGCCACTCGATAGGGACGAAGTCACCATAACTCCCAGACACTGGGGCAGAGGTCAACTTGGTTACCCCGAAGGGCATCCGGCGGGACCATGTGGAGGTGTGACCTCTGCAGCTGCGCCCAGTTAGTAACTATGGTCCCATCGAGAGAGTCATAGTTACTCCCGCCGCCATCAAGAGCACTCTCCCAATTTGTGGCATTTAAGAAAGGTTTCTCTCTTCATTTACTCCAACAGCCAACATCCTTTTCATCTAGTGGGAAAGGACGGACTGATCCTACTTTGCTGAGCTACTCCACGTCAGGTAATTAGCTCTGAGGCTCAGCTTCTCTCCCCTCTCTCTCCATCAGAGCACAGAGGGCGGCCGCTCGGGCGCTGGCCTCCCCGCCCCGGCTGATGCCCTGGCAGCGCCTCGGCCT